>CAUYQV010007234.1:0-69685 GCA_963574575.1 Galagoides demidoff
ACAGGCGCCCGCCACAACGCCCGGCCATTTTTTGGTTGCAGCCATCATTGTTGTTTGGCGGGCCCGGGCTGGGGATTCGAACCCGCCACCTTAGGTGTATGTGGCTGGTGCCTTAGCCGATTGAGCCACAGGCACCGAGCCGGATGCTTAGCTTTGTAAGAAACCATCAAACTATATCCCAAACTGGAACACCATTTTGCATTCTTGGTAATGTGAGAGTTTCAGGGGCTCTACACCCCCCTCAGCATTTGGTGTTGTCAGTCTCTTAAGTTTAGACTCTGTAGGAAGTGTCTAATGATGGGCGGTGCCTGTGGCTCAAAGGAGTAGGGCACTGACCCCATATGCTGGAGGTGGTAGGTTGAAGCCTAGCCCTGGCCAAAAACTCCAAAAAAAAAAAAAAAAAGACAGCAGTAAAAAGATCTAAGCAAATCTTTAATACAGCAAATTTGTACTTAGAACACAATATAATGATTTGATTTTAGCAAGAAAAATAAGTTTAATTTGGTAAAAAGAAACCAAATGCTACATTATACTGAATACTAAGCTAAGTAACTATAATTAAACTTAAAATTTCCCAATTTCATAATGACTTTTGAACAGCTAAATTTAAGGCTCATTTCAATTTTTGGCCAGGGCTGGGTATGAACCTGCCACCTCGGGTATATGGTATGGGGCTGGTGCCCACTCCTTTGAGCCACAGGGACTGCCCTAAAGCTCATTTTTTTAAATGGGGTTTACTGTTTATAAATTACTTTGTCGCCCTCAGTAGAGTGCTATGGCATCACAGCTCACAGCAACCTCAAACTCTTTGGCTGAACTGATCCCCTTCCCTCAGCCTCCTAAGTAGCTGAGCCTACAGGTGCCCGCCACAATGCCCAGTTATTTTTACAGACAAGGTCTGGCTCTTGCTCAAGCTGCTCTCAAATTCATAGGCTGAGGTAATCTACCCAACTTGGCCTCCCAGAGTGCTAGGATTATAGATGTGAGCCACCATGCCCAGCAAAGACTCTGTTTTTTTAAAAACAGAGTCTCACTTTGTCGCTCTCAGTAGAGTGCCATGGAGTCTCAGCTCACAGCAGCCTTGAACTACTGGGCTCAAGTATTCTCTTGCCTCAGCTTCCTGAGTAGCTGGGACTACAGGCACCCACCAAAACACCCGGCTATTTTTAGAGATGGGGTCTCTGCTCTTGCTCAGGCTGGTCTCCAACCTATGAGCTCAGGCAATCCACCCATCTCAGCCTCCTAGAATGCTATGAGTACTGGAGTGAGCCACCTCACCCAGCCTAAGGCTCATTTCTTAAATAAAATGCCTATTCAACAAAGCTAATGAGAACACACTTATGCAAATTTATTAGAATGCCAGAGTGAATAGGAGACATTATTCAAAGATGAATAAGAAAAGTTCTACTCTTTTTCTTCATTTGTGTGATCAGGTTGCAAAGGATAAGCTCATTAGATTCAGTGAGGCCTTCATTGTATTTTCTTTCTGTTTGCTCTTCCTAAATCACTGCTTCCTGTCCCTTCAGGGATACAATTCTCTTTTCCAGGATCTTTAGAGGACAAACAGCCACTAGGGAGGTGAGCTCACAAGCTGGATTCCCTCTTGCAAACTTACTTTCAGCTTTCCTTGAGGAAGGTGATGCGGAATTAGTGGTAGAAGTGGAGGAGCCTAGCACCTTCCCAGGGGTCGGAGAAGCCCTCTCTTTTCTGCAGGTGCCTGGGACACAGCTTTAGCCTGCACCGCTCAAAAGGGCTTATTGAGTTCCTTACATATTCTGGATACCTGATATATGCTTTGTAAATATCGCAGGGCTTGCTTTTCGACTTTTTTTTTTTTTTTTTAAAAGAGACATGAGCCTCACTTTATCACCCTCCATAGAATGCTATAGCGTCACAGCTCACAGCAACCTCCAACTCCTGGGCTTAGGCGATTCTCTTGCCTCAGCCTCCCAAGTAGCTAGGACTACAGGTACCCACCACAATGCCCGGCTATTTTTTTGTTGCATTTGTCACTGTTGTTTAGCTGGCCAGTGCCAGGTTCGAACCACCAGCCTTGGTATATGTGGCTGGCTCCCCACCCACTGAGTTACGGTGCTGCCTAACTCACATTTTAATCTACAATTTATTCTGAGTTAATCTGTGTATATGGTGTGAAGTAAAGGCCAGGGTTTGCATTTTGCTTGTGTCCAGTTACCCCAGTGCAATCTGCTAAAGTGACCCTTCCTTCTCCACTCAATTACAGTGGCACAAGGGTCCTCAAACGTTTTAAACAGGGGGCCAGTTCACTGTCCCTCAGACTGTTGGAGGGCTGGACTGCGGGCCCTGGGATGAGTCAGCTGCTAAGCAGGACAGGCAGCGGCGGCTAAAACACCTGGAAGGGCGGATAAATGTCCTAGGCGGGCCGCACGTGGCCATAGTTTGAGGACGCCTGCAGTGGTACCTCTGCCAAACCAACCACCCTTATACAAGGTAGGTGAGTCCAACCCCTAAGCTCTGGAGTCTATTCTATTTACTTATATTTTTATGCCAATATAATTCAGTCTTGATTAGTACAGCTTTATATGGTAGGTCTTGACAGCATGAATCTTCCAATTGTGTTCTTTTTAAATCTCTAAGTATTCTGGTCTATGATCACAGTATTTCTTTCCATTTATTTGGGTCTTCAATTTTTTTGAGCAACATTTTGTAGTTTTTGGTGAATAATTTTGTGCATATTTTGCAAGATTTATCCCCATCACATTGCCTAGGGATGGTCCCAATGCTCCCTCCCTGTGGTGCTCACACCTTTGCACTGTCTCCCCTGTGACCCATCACACCCACTGGAGCGGTGGCATCTGAGAATGCGTTAGAAAAGCCACTTTTTGGCTCTTACTCAGATCATCTGCTCTGGGAGAAGCAATATGCCACGTTCTACACAGCTCTGTACAAAGAGGACCACACAGAAAGGAACTAAAACTTCTGGCCAACAACCAGAGAGAAACCGTGGCCTATCGACAACCACCCGCGTTAACCTGGAAGCAATTGAGTCTTGAGATGATTTCAACCTCATAAGAGACCTCGAGGCAGAATTAATCGATGAGTCTCAGAAACTGAGATAATAAATGTATATTATTTTAGGCAGTTAAGTTTGGAGGCAACAGTTACACTTACATAGCAAGAAATAATACAACCATTAAATCTCTTGCGCTTTTTTTTTTTTTTTTTTTTTGAGACAGAGCCTCAAGCTATCTCCCTGGGTAGAGTGCCATAGCATCACAGCTCATAGCAACCTCCAACTCCTGGGCTCCAGTGAGTCTCCTGCCTCTGCCTCCCAAGTAGCAGCTGGGACCACAAGTACCTGCCACAACGCCCGGCTATTTTTTTTTTTTTTTTTTTTTGGTTGCAGCCATCATTGTTGTTTTGGTGGGCCTGGGTTGGATTCAAACCCGCCACCTTAGGTATATGTGGCTGGCACCTTAGCCACTTCAGCCACAGGCGCTGAGCCTCTTTTCTGCTTTTTTGATACCATTATAAATATATTGGTTTTCAACAGTTTGCTGCTAGTATAAACAATTATAGGTTATCTTTGTATACTGACCCCCCTCCCAAATTGATTTATTTGTTATAATAACTTATTTGTAGATTCTTTGGGTTTTTCTAAGTAAATGGTCATGCTGTGTGTGAATGGAGTTTTTATTTCTTCCTTTCTAATCTCCATGTCTTAATCTGTCTGCCATGCTGCACTGATGAGGACATTAAGCACTGTTAGAAGTTAAGACCTCTTTCCAGTGTTCACAGTTAAGAACACTGCAAGCTATATGTTTTTCTTTCTTTCTTTTTTTTTTTTTGGAGACAGAGTCTCACTATGTCACCCTCCATAGAGTGCTGTGCCATCACAGCTAACAGCAACCTCAAACTCCTGAGCTTAAGTGATTCTCTTGCCTTAGCCTCTCAAGTAGCTGGGACTACAGGCACCACCACAACACCCAGTTATTGTTTTTTTTTGTTGTTGTGGCTGGCCTGGGCTGCGTTTGAACCCGCCATCCTTGGCATACGTGGCTGGTGCCGTAACCACTGTGCTATGGGCGCTGAGCCATTGTTAGATACATTATTAGCATATGCTATTAACTACAGCTGCTTTTGTTTGGATTTCCTAATTTTTTACCTAGCGCACTTCTTCTGTCCCAGGGTAGCACCCAGGACAGCATGTGACATTTAGGGTCATGTTTCCTGAATCCCACTCAGCTCTGACAGCCTTTTGTACTCTCCTAGGTTTTGACAACCCTGACAGTTATTTTGTAGAACGCCCTCAATTTGGATTTGTCTGACATTTTTGTCATGTTAGCTGGAGTTCTACGTGTTTGGGGAAGAAGATCAGGGAAGTCAAGTGCTGTCTCACCTCATCACACCACAGCACACAATGTCAGCAGGGCTCCCTACTGCCATGCTGGCTATGGTCACCTGGCTGAGGTTGTGCTGTCAGATGTCTCCAGGCCGAGTCACCCTCCCCTCCACACCAAGCTCTCCAGAAGGGTGTCAATACGTGTGACCCACACTCACAGGTGGGGAGTGCTGCGTTACTTTCCAATTTACCTCTTTATCTATATCCTCCATTTCTCAGTATTTATGTTTTTGCTTTATTTCCTTGAGAATACAAAACATTTCTATAATTGTTTTAATGGTCTTTTTACCATCCCCTCCTGTGACAAGTTAGATTTTCCCACCTATCAGCTTGTCTATTAACGTTTGCTTGTATCCTGGATGCAAACTTTGTGCTGTGGCTTGGTGTCCATAGCTCAGGGGCTGGTGGGTTCGAACCTGGATCAGGCCTGTTAACAATGACAATAATAACAACAACAACAAAAATAGTCAGGCATTGTGGAGGGCACCTGTAGTCCCAGCTACTTGGGAGGCTGAGGCAAGAGAATTGCTTAAGTCCTAGAGCTGGAGGTTGCTGTGAGCTGTGATGCTAAGGCACTCTACCGAGGGTGACATGAGACTCCATATCAAAAAAAAAAACAAACTTGTGTGTGTGTGTGTCTGGATTTTTCCCCCATAAGCCATGCTTTATGCTAGTAGGCAGTGAAGTTTCTTGTGGGTCAGCCAGATCATTTCCAGGCTTGTTTTTAAGCCTGTTTACACTGTATTCAGAGTAGCATTTACTCTGGAACTCACATACTGCTGTTTCCCAGCTGTTTCTTCTATGGTCTGCTAAATGCTCAAAATGCCTTCTCCTCTCTGGCCTGTGAGAGCTCAAGTAACTCTTGGCCCCAAGTGAGCTCTGAGTCTCTCAAGCCTTACACTCCTTAGCAGCCATTCTTTCTCCTGCAGCCCCAGCAATATGGCCTCACTGAGTGTGTGAGCAGCTCGCTGGGGGTCCTGCTCCGCACAGCTTCCTCCTTTTCAGTTCTTGCCCTGCAAATTCTCGCTGACTCAGGTTCCCTGAAGTCTGGGCTGTTGAATTCCCCCTTTCTACACTTGACTTAGGAAACTGGTTCCATGGTAGAAAGCCCGGGCAGCTCTGTGGTTCACTCCACCCTCATCAGTCTTCTAAGATCTACACACAATTCAGTAACGGTTATGCTGAGTTCGGGAGGGTGGTGAATTTGCCAGAACCCAGGCTTCATCCCCCTGCTCAATGACTCTAGGTCCCTTCCCTGCTGACCACAGGAAGCTTCTACTTGGACATGGAAACCTGTGACTGGAAGTCTGGAAGGATGGCTGCTGGCTAGGGAGCAATGTGCTCACATCCCAAGCACGTCTACTAAATGGTGTTAGCAAACGCCAAATCTTGTAAACTCAGAGTCTGGGCCTTGTTTTCTACACTGCTGCAAACAGCTTGAATATGCATAGACCCTGTGTGTCAGTGCAGCAGTCTGGAGCTCACCTGTGGCTTCTGAGCCTCACCTGTCCAGAGGTCAGTCTGTGTGATGTGCTCTGGGCTCCTGGGCATGGCTGACCACTCTGGGTCCCAGTGGCTGAGTGAGTGTGCAGCTGCAACTGGCACATGGGGGTAGGGGACAGGGCAGCAGAGAAATCCAGGGCGAGAGTGGGAGAGTGAGACAGGAAGCCAACAGGAGGCTCTGGCTTTAGTCCTCCTTCTAGGTCCCAGCGCCATCCTTACATCCTTAGGTGGAAGAGAGGCCACGCGCACCTATCTCATGAATGATCTTCCTATCTCCACCGTAGCTGGCTTATTCCACTCCTGCTATACAAGTACCAGGACAGAGCATTCTTCCTCATCTGACTGCCAGTCTCCCTGTACTCCCACCTCCAGACCCACTGAGCACACGCAGGTGGTCAACTCTCTGCTTAGGTCCAGAGGGTCAGAGGGAGGCCACTGCTGCCAGGCACAGGGAGACACTTAAAGCCTTCCTCCCTCTTCTCCTGCTGCTGTCGGACATGAGAACACCCTGTACCCCACAGAGCAGGCTCTGGGGCCTCCTATGTGGGAAGGCTCCTGCACGGTTTCTGTGATAGCTGATGGGTTAGGTTAGGGTCAGATAGCTAGAAATTCCACTCTTCTGGGGTTAGAAGGGGAAGGGGTTCCCAGGACCCCACCTTGGGGCCACATGGCTTAGTTCTGTATAGGGTGACTGCTACACCTGAGGAGGAGGGACCCAACCATCTACCAATCAGAACTCAGCAGCCCACAACAAGAGGATCCAGAGGACTCTGTAGCCCAGGGCCCAGCAGTAAATACAATGGAGTCCGGAAGGTGACCTAGAACAGCCTCAAGGATAACTGTCATGCATTAGCTTAAATCTACATTTGGCTGCACCCCTGCCAATGGACTCTCAGGCTCAAAGGAGGTCCACATTAGCAGTGGGATGTTAGTTCTAATTCCAAGGAGACTTCCTGACATCAAGTGGGCCCAACCCAGGCATATAATGCAGAACCTCTGGTCACAACCCTAGCCTTTTTGTCTACCTGCCCTGGCAATGGGGTCCGTTTGCTGTCTATGGCAAACCATACCTCGCTCTGTAAACCTTCTCACTTTGCAAATCCATCTTTCCCTTCCTCCACAAACTTTGTTTCACATTTGTCTCACTTTGAGGTATCAAGCCACAAAGAACTTCAAGAAGGGGGCACAGGCAGTTGCTTTGAACCCTAAAAGGTTGATGCCCGTGCAGGGTGGATGCTGTGGGCCTGCCAACCCCTCTCCAGTTCACCCTCACCAGGCTGAGTCACCCAGAAACCAGGGACATACAGGCCAGGGCTGCCCTTCCTTGCTGCTCAAAGAGCTGAAGAGCACACTCTGGCAGACACAGGTGCTATGGCCATCTGCCCCCCTCCAAGGAAGCCACCCCAGCTCAGCCTCCTGTGACCTCTCTGTCCTGCCCACTGCACACCCTCCTTGTCCCCTGGGACAGGAGGAAACACCCAAGAGGCCACAGTGTAAAGTCTGTCTGTTTATAGGTCTCTGTCTGTCTTGTCCGTCTGTCTACCTGTTTGTATATATTAGTATATCTATGTGGAAGGTGAAGAGGGATCTCGTGTAAATACAAATTTTTTTTTTTTTTTTTTGAGACAGGGTCTCACTCAGACCTTGGGGTTGAGTGCTGTGTTGTCACAGCTCACAATAACTTCTTGGGCTCAAGAGATCTACTTGCCTCAGCCTCCTGAGTAGCTGGGACTTCAGGTGTCCACCATAATGCCCAGCTAGTTTTTTCTATTTTCATTAGAGACAGAGCCTCACTTTGTTTAAGGCTGGCCTCGAAATCCTGAGGTCAAGCGATTCACTCACCTTGGCCTCCTAGAATGATGGGATCACAGGCGTGAGGCCCTGTGCCCAACCTCCAAAATACAATTCTGACTATGAACAACCTGCAGAGTTAGTCCAGGTGTGGCTAGGAAGGCAGCAAGTGGGCAGGCCCTGAGACTCTCACTCCTGACGAGAGGCACTGTAAAATTACCAGCCATCAGCAGCACTGGTTTACTCTATGGGGAGCATGGGTCTAACTAGGAGAGCAGCTGGATGAGGCTGAGGCGAGTCCTTTGGGCACAGCCTATAGCAGTGGTAGGACATCTGTGGGAAAGAACATGAGCTTTGGGGTTGGTTCTGCCATTTTCTAGCTTGCTCCCTGGAAAGCTTCCTGTATTTCTATCAGTTTTCTCACCTATAAAACAGAAAATCATGCTGTCTACTTCAGTGCTGTGGACAGAAAAGAACACACACGATTGCCTGCTGTGCGCATGCGCAGAGGACCCAAGTGAGGCCAGCACCCACTATGTGACCGCTGTTCCAGCATAGCCTCCCATATTCAGGGCTACTACCAGATTTTCAAGGGTAGGGCCCAGTGGGCCAGCTGGGTCCTGCTGACTATTTGAGAATAAGCTCGTCCAGCTTTCAGAGTGAGGACGGCAGCAGTGACCTGCCTGTCAGAGTTCTGGACACAGTCTCAGTACCTGGGTGTAATGGTGCCTCCGCTCTCAGGGAACACCTGGGCATGCCCCGCCCTACCTCACTACAGGGACCGCTGTGCCTCCACTTAGAGATCAGTCTTTCCATAGCAGCCACCTGACCGGTGGCACTCAATAGACCGCCAGGGATGGGCTCACGGGTTTAGCAACCTCCAGCTTCCTCAGTCTCAGGGATGCCCCAGGGCCAAGCATAACATTCTGGAGTCATTCCTGCTGCCAAAGAGAAGGGACCTGCATCATCAGGCTGGGACCAGGATAAGGCCGGAGAGGGGCCCAATGGCTGAAATTTGAGGAGGCCCTTATTCTTACAGCTGTCCAAGTGCAGGGTGGGCCTTAAAGGAGCACCTCCTTTTCACCTGCACACCCAACACCTGCCCCAGCACTTTTGGGGCACCAATCACATGGCCCTGGGGGGTAAGGAGAAATTGGAGTTTAGACAGCCTTTTTTTAGAAGATCTATTAAGTCTGAAAACATCTACTACTCTTGTTTATGAAATATATGTTCACTTTTATTTTTATTTTTTGTAGAGACAGAGTCTCACTTTATTGCCCTTGGTAGAGTGCTGTGGTGTTACACAGTTCACAGCAACCTCCAGCTCCTGGGTTTAAGCGATTCTCTTGCCTCAGCCTTCCAAGTAGCTGGGACTACAGGCGCACCTGCCACAACGCCCAGCTATTTCTTTGTTGTAGTTTGGCCAGGGCCAGGTTTGAACCCGCCACCCTCAGTATATGGGGCCGGCCCCCTACTCACTGAGCCACAGGTGCTGCCTTATATGTTCACTTTTTAAAAATTAAAGAAAAGGCTTGGTGCCTGTGGCTCAAGTGGCTAAGGTGCCAGCCATATACACCTAAGGTGGTAGGTTCAAATCCAGCCCGGGCCCGCCAAAACAACAATGATGGTTGCAACCAAAAAATAGCTGGGCGTTGTGGCGGGTGCTGTGGTCCCAGCTACTTGGGAGGCTGAGGCAGGAGACTCTTTTGAGCCCAGGAGCTGGAGGTTGCTTTGAGCTGTGATGCCACAGCACTCTACCCAGGGTACAGCCTGAGGCTCTGTCTCAAAAAATAAAAAAATAAAAATAAATTGGGGCATGTAGCAGCTGGCTCACACGTGTAATCCCAGCACTTTAGGAGGCTGAAGTGGGTGAACTGCCCGAGCTCACCAGTTTGAGACTCGCCTCAGCCAGAGCGAGACCTCATCTCTAAAAACAGTCAGGTGTTGTAGTGGGTGCCTATACTCCAAGCTACCTGGAGGTTGAGGCAAGAGGATCATTTGAGCCCAAAAGTTAGAGGTTGCTGTGAGGTATGTTGCCACAGCACTCTACCCAGGGCCATAAAGTGAAAATCTATCTCAAAAAAAACAAAAAACAAGACAAAACAAAAATTAGGAAAAAAAAATAAAGATTGTCTGTAATCCCAAAATCTAAGAACAGCCAGGATTACTTTTCATACAAAAGACTGAACCAAATTATATTTTGTGATAGTTGGGCCTGCCACGTGCCTTGTGTTCTGAGCCTTTATTCCCACTTATGCTGGGTGCTTCCCTGATTGTGACCCTCCCTGGAGAGGCTGCTGCTCTCCTGAGTCACCCCGTAGTCCTGCCAGGCCCTGACAAGAGCCTCAGCTGGTACCTGAGTAGCCACTGTACAAAGAGGAGGAAGCTGGGCTGAGACAGTGCCGGGGACAGGGTGAAGGAGGGCCCTATTTATGGGGCTACCTGTCAATCCAGGTATTCTTTTTTTTTTGAGACAGAGCCTCAAGCTGTCCCCCTGGGTAGAGTGTTGTGGCATTACAGCTCACAGCAACCTCCAACTCCTGGGCTCAAGCGAGTCTCCTGCCTCCGCCTCCCAAGTAGCTGGGACCACAGGTGCCCGCCACAACGCCTGGTTATTTTTTTTTGGTTGCAGCCATCATTGTTGTTGGCGGGCCCAGGATGGATTAGAACCCGTCACCTTAGGTGTATATGGCTGGCACCTTAGCCACTTGAGCCACAGGCACTGAGCCTATCCAGGTATTCTGTGTCCCTCTTCCTGTCTCCAGGTACTAGATCCTGCTGTTCCTTTGGGACAAGGTTGCGGAGCCTACTAAAGGAGGGCCACCCACATCTGTGCCCACGTTCTTGCATGATCCTACTAGGTAGCATCCTAACCTCATGGTTACCAAGTTTCCTCTCCAGGGGGCATGGAGCTATGCTGTCCTCTAGAACTCGTCCGAGGAACACCTGGACTGCTAACAGCCCCTCCTATCTGGGTGAGGCACACACTTGGCACATGCTTCACTGAACCAGGGTTTGGGTAGGAAAGAATACTACCACAAGGGACTCTCTGGGATAGGAGCCTGCTTTCTGCCCCCCATTTGCAGGGTGGGAGTCCAAACCTCAGGCCAGGGAGAGAAGTGTAATGGTTGCCCAGCCCTGGCCCACACCAGGACAGGTTGAGTAAAGGCACTGGGCAGAATTTCTGGGGTTGGAAGGTCTTCCCTGGTGGTTCAGCCCTCAGGGTTAGTCACTGTGCCTTGGACTCTCCCTCATTTCCTTCTGTCAAGAGGAGGGTCTTTCTTGGCAGAATGGTGAGAAGATTCCAGGACAAAGGAGGAACCACCAGAGGCAGGAATACCAGTGCCTTCCCAATCTGCTGGAGGATCCCATGTTGGGACTTTGCTGACAGAGGCTTCAGGGCCCATGTGAGTGCCCTTGAGGCCATGGGATGGGACCATTGTCTCCTTGCTCCAGGCAGCTCTGTAGCCTGTGCCCAGCATGGAAAAGGGCTTCTTTCCAAGTGTAAGCCAGTGCTTGGTTTCCATCTCACTGTCGTGTCAGCCCTCACTATTGTGTCCTGCACCAACTGTGCCGCTTAATGCCAACCACGCCAAACCAAACACCCTAATTCCAGTCAGCTCCCTGTCCCTCCCCAGGGTCAACCCACCAACGGGGCGCACAGGTGGTGCAGCCTCCATGAATTAACACTGGTCACAGGCCTGATCGGATCCATGTTTTCCATGAAAAATCCCTGCCCAGAACATGCTGTGCGTCCTGGAACACAGTACACTGACACTTTACCCACGTGCCTCACAACCTTTCAGCAGAAACAGCAAGTAGATTAGAGGGTAGGACAGATCACCTTAACAGGATTAAGCTCAGAACATCCCAGAGAATCTCTGAGGGCTCTCCCCAAGCTGGGCAGGAGTGCTTCCTGAGAGTTAAAGGGAACAAGAAAGAGGAAGGAAGGACAAAAGAAGACAGGAATGTGGGGTCATTTCCTTCAGTCAGGAAAGTTCAAGGTCTATAATGCAGAGCTGGTGGAAGTAATACAGGGATGCACACTGCCCTTTCTGGGGGCTTGGGAAGGAGAGCCCACAGAGAGATTTCAGGAGAACAAATATGAAGTGTTTCTAACAAAGGTGAAGATATGTAGTCTCCTCCTCATTCCCAAATACTTTTTTCTTTTTTTGAAACAGAGTCTTACTCTGTGCCCTGGGTATAGTGGGTGGTGTCATAGCTCACTGCAACCTCAAACTCCTGGGCTCAAGTGATCCTCCTGCCTCAGCCTCCTAAGTAGCTGGGACTACAGGCACCTGCCACTATGACTGGCTATTTTTTCTATTTTAGTAGAGACAGGGTCTCACACTCCTGAGCTTAAGTGATCCTCTCGCCTTGGCCTCCCAGAGTGCTAGGATTACAGTTGTGAGCCACCACACTTGGCTCCCAAATACTCTTTTAAGTAGAGCAGAGGTTCAGTGAACAAATCTGAGAGGCAGAGAACCTGGCCTCCAGCTTGGGGCTAATTTCAGGCCAGACTTTTCTTTATTCCCAAAGACCTGAAAGACTGTTGTACACAGGGAGAAATTCAGCAGCGCCTGAGGAACTCTGGTGTTTGGCTTGCTGGAGGTCAAACATGTTTGGTGGCACACAGTTTGTTTCCATCCCTCAAAAAGCTCTCAACAATCAGTGTGGCCTTTTTTCAGGCCATCATTTCCCACCCCTGGTATGGCTCTGGCCCTCACCGGACATGACGTCACGCCAGGATGTGAACACAGACTCTGATCTCCAACTCCAGACACAATCACTGATTTACTTCTGCAAACTGGAGCTCTCTGGTCTTGCAGGGCCGGGCCATAATAAACAAGCCTGCTGCCAGGCAACAGAAGACAGGGACACAATCAAGACGCCCCAGAAAGAACTAAAAATAAAATTGTTCTTGGAAAATCCAGCCCTAGTAACTGGGAAATGATTTGAAATCAATTCCAACTTCGTGACATTTTACTTTCTGTTTTCACTCCTTTCCTTTTCCACCAGAGCAACGCCCTCAGATTCATGTGCCAGGTCCTGATTTTTCTCCCAAAAGCTGCCGACGCCCCACCCCGGAATAGGCCACTAGAAAGGATACAAATGGGCTTTAGGGAACAACGTTTTCTAGATAAACTGGTGTTTGTTCTAAAAGCAGATACAGTTCCGCAACTGTCCAACAGTTAGCGAAAGACCGAGACCGACAAGCTCCATCCTCCTCATCCCAGTGAAACTTAATTTGAGCAGAGCTGACCCAGGACTGCGGTTTCCGAACTGCCTTTCCAAATTTGGGTTCCAGTGCGGGGTAGACTTGGGATCTGCGGTGCTTTCTAGGGGCTTGGGGCAGAGCAGGCGCCCTCTACAGATCTGCCTTTGGCTCCTAGCGCGGAGAATTAAACGTGGGTCGGCCCCGGCCCCGGCCCTACCGGACCTCCCTCCCGTAACCTCCACACCCACAAGCAGCAGGGCGGGCGCGCCGCCCGCCGCCCAGGCCCGGCTCCCTCCGGGTTCCCACACACGACCCACTCCAGCGCGCTCGTACCCCGCCGCTCACCGGGCTCCAGCAGATGAGCGCGTCGGTGTCCGGGTCGCTCACGAGAGTCCATAGTTTGGTTAGGAAGGCCGGAACGTTGCTGGGCCCCGCCCCACCGGGGCCTACGGACAGATCCATCTTGGGCGAGACAGGGAGAGCGGACATGAAGGGGAGCCGAGGGTCGAGCTAGAGCCTTCGCCACGCCTGCCACACGGGCCGCGCCGCTGACCACTGCGCACACACAGCCCCAGGGCCTAGCATGGCCGCCGCCATCTTGCGACGGGCGCGCTCCCGCCTGTGCCGCCGCCCGCCTGCGTCCCCTCCTGAGCGCGCCCGCATGCTCCGCCCCCAGCCCGGCCCTTCCACGCGCTTGCGCGTGCTGGGCTCGCCCCTGATGCCCACCAATCGAGGTCTGGGTGGGCGTGATCTGCGGGTGCAAGCGCCTCGGCACTGCCGGAAGCGGCCGTAGGGATCGGAGCCGGCGCGTGGAGGGCATGGCGGGCACGCGAGGCACGAAGCGGCGCCAGGGGCAGGAGCTGGAGTCGGAGCTGGAGCCGGAGCCGGAGCCGCTGCTGGAGGAGGTGACTATGGGGTGGCGGGGGCGCTACGAGCCGAGGGCTCGACGTGCACGTGGCGGGAGATGGCGCAGGCCGAGTGGGGAGGTGGCGAGTCAGGAGCTAGTCTGCTGAGCGGGCGTCGCTGTGGGCCCAGGGCAGCAAGGACGGCCCGTGCTAGGGCGGGCGCGGGTCTAGGGCAGCCCTCACCGCATCCTCTGGAGCCGCTTGGGTCGGGCGTCCTACCGTTCTTGGAGGGGGGGGCTGGAGTTGGTTCCCCCACTTCATGCTCAACCCCTTCCTACGCGGCCCACTCGCGTTACTGTGCACGTGGTTGGAGGTGACAGCGGGAGAATCTGAATACAGTTCGGCGCCTGCTGCAGGCGCGTCAGAACTCACTGCCTCTTTGCTGCTGCCCAGCTCAGCCTGAGCTGGGTTGTGCCGGCGTCACCAAATCCGGGCAGTGCAGTGGAAGGCGTGCACAGCCAATGGAGTGTCGAAGCTGTCCCTTTGCTTTGCGAAATGTGCTCCTGTTGAGTGATATAGCGCAGCTGGTAAATGCAGACTGGGCAAGACTTGAAAACTAGACTTCTACATTCAGCTGCTTCCTAAGAGTCTTTGAATTCCTATTCTTTTTAATTTTTTTTCACCTTTGAGCCAGGGTCTTGCCTTCACACCTAGGCTGGCATGCAGTGGCACAATCGTTGATCATTGTCACCTCAAATTCCGGGCCTCAAGGAAGCCTCCCAAGTCACTGGAACTACAGGCATGAGCCACCACTCCCAGCTCTCTAGTTCCAGTTTTTTTTGTTTTTGTTTTTGTTTTTTTTGAGACGGAGCCTCAAGCTATCCCCCTGGGTGGAGTGCCATGGCATCACGGCTCATAGCAACCTCCAACTGCCGGGCTCAAGCGAGTCTCCTGCCTCCGCCTCCCAAGTAGCTGGAACCACAGGCGCCCGCCACAACGCCGGGCCATTTTTTGGTTGCAGCCATCCTTGTTTTGGTGGGCCCGGGCTGGGGATTCGAACCCGCCACCTTAGGTGTACGTGGCTGGCACCTTTAGCCGATTGAGCCACAGGCGCCGAGCCTCTAGTTCCATCCAGTTTTTAAAAGGTGGTGATAGGACCCATCTGGTGTATGTTGTGTCATGGAGTGGTCTCTAGTCATAAGAGCCCTGCTCCAAAACAGGAGTGATTGAGTTTATCCTTGTTGATAAGTGATGTACAATCATTTTTATTACTCCTCAGCCAGGCTTTTCAATTTCCAATTAACTCTTGGTCCCTCCCAATCTCTGGGTAAGTAGGCTGCTGCTTCTTTTTTTTTTTTTTGAGACAGAGCCTTAAGCTATTCCCCGGGTAAGAGGGCTGTCGCATCACAGCTCACAGCAACCTTCAACTCCTGGGCTCAAGCAAGTCTCCTACCTCAGCCTCCCAAGTAGCTGGGAACACAGGTGCCAGCCACAACGCCTAGCTTTTTTTTTTTGGTTGCAGCCGTCGTTGTTTGGCGGGCCCAGGCTGGATACAAACCCACCACCTTAAGTGTATGTAGCTGGCGCCTTAGCCACTTGAGCCACAGGCGCCAAGCCAGTAGGCTTCTTCTTAGGTGATAAAAGCCCTGCAGGTCTTCTAAACCTCTTCAACCCCCCAGCCCCTCCCCCAGTTAGTGCCCTCACAGCTCTCAGGGGCCTTGAATGCAACTTGAGTTGTGGAGAATTTTGGCAATGGAGAGCCAGTTTTGATGCTGCAGTGGAAACTGAATTCTAGACAGGGGATACTGTCCTTGGAAAGTCCTTTCTTTGTGAGATACTAGGAATTAAGACTGTCCACACCAAGGGCAGGTAGCCATGCTGCCTGCAGAGGGGTAGAAGTTTCCAAGGGCCCTGGCTGGGTGGATGGTTTGGTGGAGGTGGAGACTTAGCACCACTTTTGGGAGTGGGGGTCCTTGGAGGCTGGCTGCACAGAGCTGCTGGTCAGTGCCTGGAGGGGATGCTGGTACCTGCCTCTCACAGTGTCTGGTACATGGTGCCCCGTGGGCAAGCCTGTGGGAGCAATAGTCACCAACTCAGTGCTTTCTTGCAGCCCTCTTTCTGCACCTCTGCTACCAGTCATGGAGATGGCAGGGATTCTGGCCTCTCTGATAGCGAAGAGAGTGTGTTCTCAGGCCTGGATGATTCTGGCAGTGACAGTAGTGAGGATGATGGCCATGACAGTGTCAAAGGGACAGAGAAGACCATTGGAGAGCAGGCACAGGTGGGTGAATGAGGGTCTCCCTGGTGGGCTTGCTGGGACTGGGCTCTCTGAGGGCTGCACTGAGTAGGAACTCAAAGACTCCCTGCAGCTCCCTCAGGGCCTCCAGGGCTGGCCTGCGCCCCTTGTTTGCTGTATCTGGGGCAAATTTGGGCTCTGGAGCACTGGTTTTCATCCCCAGCTATGTGTGCCACTCAAGGGGACTCTGAAAGTACATGTGCCTGAGCCTTTTTTCTCAGGCAGTTCTGTCATCAGCCTTGCTGTTGGCTGGGTTTCCTCCAGGTAGGGCCCAAGATGGGGATTTGACACCTATGGGTTCTGGATGGCAGCCCAGCTGACCCTGGGGGGCCTCAGGAGCCTAAGTGCCTGCAGATGGAGAGTTTTATGTTGTGCCATTGCAGTGATGGTGGGGTGTTTATCCCACACTTAAGTGAGGTCTGTGGAGGAGAGTGCCATTTAATTAAAATACAGCATCTATTATTTAAATGTTCTGGGAATAGTTTGTAATGATTTATACTACCAGTGCCTTTGGTGTTTTGAAAGTTAGGATCTTGGTTAGAAGCCTGTCCCCAGGGTGGAAACCAAGGCCATGGCTGGATTGATGTGTGCTCCATACTTTGGATTGCCTTGTTGACTAGAAAGAAAAGATTTCTCGACAGATGGGGTCTCTCCTTGTCTCCCTGGTTGGTCTTGAACACCTGGTTCAGGCAGTCCTCCCTTCTCAGCCTTTGTAGTAGTTAGTACAGGTGTGCACCACTGAGCCCAGCTGGGAAGAGAAGATTTTAAATCAGTTTTAAACCTTCTACCAATTCAGGCTTAAATTATAATATTGGTGTGCACAGAGAGGAAATAGCATGCTGACTCTGTGGCCTGTGGTTTGTAAGATTATGGGCAAATATTTTCTCCCTTCTTAATGTTTTAAAATTATGAAATAAACTCTTTTTAAAAAATAAAAAAAAATTTAAAACATGAGCGTAAACACAGCTTTAAAAAGGAAGGAAACAAGGGAGAGAAAGAAAAGAAACTTAGAGCCAGGTATGATGACACATGCCTGTAGTTCCAGGTACGTGGGAGGCTGATGCAGAAGGATTGCTGAGTCCAGGAGTATGAGGCTGCAGTAAATTGTTCTAACCTGGGTGACAGCAAGACTCTTTTACAAAAATAAAAATAAGTAAAGGTAAAGATTTATGAGTTTATGGCTCGGCGCCTGTGGCTCAAGCGGCTAAGGCGCCAGCCACATACACCTAAGGTGGATGTGGCGGGTTCGAATCCCCAGCCCGGGCCTGCCAAACAACAATGATGGCTGCAACCAAAAAATAGCCGGGCGTTGTGGCGGGCGCCCGTAGTCCCAGCTACTTGGGAGGTGGAGGCAGGAGACTCGCTTGAGTCCAGGAGTTGGAGGTTGCTGTGAGCTGTGATGCCATGGCACTCTACCCAGGGGGATAGCTTGAGGCTCTGTCTCAAAAAAAAAAAAAAAAGATTTATGAGTTTATGTATTTGAAGTTTTCCCTTTATTGAACTCCTTGAAATAGATAACATGTGAAGGACCTCACTCTGCCGAGTCTGGCAGAAGGTGCTGTCTTCTCTGGGCTCATCCCAGAGCTCTGAGCTGCTGGACACACTCTCCAGCTCAGTTCTTTGCTCAGGTCTCTGTAAGGGATCACCCAGCACAGGGTGTGGGCTCTGCAGTGTGTTTACGCCATTGCACAGCAAGGCCTGAGGCTGCAGCCACAGTAGAAACAGTGAACAACTGCCAGCCCAGAGTGGCCTTCCTACCCTCAGGGCTTGGGTTGGGGAATGCCAGCCTCTGGCTACTTGGCGCTGAGGGAGCTCCAACCTCCCTAGCCACTGCTGCAGCCAGCCTCCCCTGCTTTGGCATCTACATCTCTGTGTGTGTTCTGTGCTGTAGCTGAAGAGTATGTTTGGCCGAGTGGGAGTATTTTCACTTTTTTTTTTTGAGACAGAGTCTCACTATGTCACTCTCAATAGAGTGCTGTGGGTCACAGCTCGCAGTAACCTCCAACTCTTGGGCTTTTTTACTCCTTTTTTGTGGGAGTATTTTCACTTTTTTTTTTTTTTTGTCACCCTTGGTAGAGTGCCATGGTATCACTGTTCATAGGAACCTCAAACTCTTGGGCTCAGGCAATTATCTTGGCTTGGCCTCCCAAGTAGCTGGGACTACAGGCACCCACCTTGATGCCCAGCTATCTTTTAGAGAGCTCTTGCTTAGACTGGTCTCGAACCTGTGAGTTCAAGCATTCCACCCACTGTGGCCTCCTAGAGTGCTGGTATTACAGGCATGAGCCACCGTGCCTGGCCTAGTATTTTTACTTTTAAAGTGTAGATCTTATTACTGGATTTAAATTCTTACAGGCCAGGAGTGTGAATTGAAGAGGTGGGGAGTGTCATCAGCTCCTTAGAAAGGTCCCTGTACCGCCCCTTTTTCTTGTCCCTTTTTCAGAAGCCATCCAGACACCTGACTGAGCTGGGCACTACCTTTTGTCTCCCTCGGGTGCCCCTAGTGGTATGGCTTGAGTCCTCTGCTGTCACATGACCCTGTTGGTAGAGACTCAGCTGTAGACCAGTCACTGCTTCCTGAGTGTTCTCTTGGCTTCTGTGAGTGAGGCCACACTATGGCAGCCCTGCCACATTAAGTGTGTTTTTCTGTCACCCTAAAATGAGTCCAGGGCTTGTTACACTTGTATCCCTGGCACCTTCTAACCCTGCGGGGCCACTGGGCCAGACCCTGCCAGCTATCCTCACTACCAGCTGATGGCGTCATGTGTCACCATCTGGAGGTCTCTGCCCCAGACCTTCCTGCCACTAGTGTGGTCCTCTACCAAGCAGCTTCTAGCACTGGCCCCCATTAAGGGTAGGAACTCAAGCTTGCAGTGACTCAGCAGCTTGGGCCCATCTCTGCCAGGTGGCCCTGCTCTTCTCTGGGAAGCTTGGGCTTCTATGGCACCTGCTGCAGCATCTGCCCTGTCGTCTTGCACACAGTTGGGGCATAGTGAGGCTGCTGTATAAGTGACAGTACCATTTGCCTGGGGACCCCGGAAAATGAGAGGGCTCTTCTGTGACAAGGGGAACAGCTCACACCTGCTGTCCCATTTTCTGGGGGCTGGGCGCTTTGCAGGTTGCTGGGGATGACAGAGCAGTCAGGTTTCTGCTGACTCCTCTTTAGCCACGTGTCCCCGCCTGCATGCTTGACTGTCGGCCGTTGCGGTTTCCTCACATTCTGTCAGAAACACAGGCCTCCTGTGTGCTGTCTCCAGACTCCCTACCAAGGGTGCTTCATATGAAGGGTGAGAGGCAGCCACTTCTCTTCTGGCCTCTGTGCCTTATGTGTCTGAAGCACAGTCTGGTGGCAGTACCAGGCCAGACTGGAGTGGTGGCAGAATGGCGGGTGGCAGCAGGCTGGCCGTGTGCACCCCCAATGTCTCTGCTGTACAGTTGCACCTGGCACCAGCCAGTGCAGTGAGGAAAGAGCTATGGTGCTTGCAGGGATCTGGGCTTTTATCTCTTTTTTTTTAAGAGTCTCACTTTATTGCCCTTGGTAGAATGCTATGGTGTCACAGCTCACAGCAATCTCCAACTCCTGGGCTTAGGTGATTCTCTTGCCTTAGCCTCCTGAGTAGCTGGGACTACAGGTGCCTGCCACAATGCCCAGCTATTTTTGTTGTTGTTGTTGCAGTTTGGCTGGGGACTGGTTCGAACCTGCCACCCTCGGTTTATGGGGCTGGTGCCCTCTCCTGCTTTTATGGTGCTAAGTGTTTGTGGGACACTTAGGGAGCCCCATCCTGAACCTAAATCTAGGTTCTTGGTGTTTGCCCTGAGTTGCGCCTGACAGAGCAGGGGCTGAAACAATACTACAGATGTGGACTCTGGAGCAGAGAGTCAAGTGCTCTGCAAGAGGCTGCCCAGGTTGCCCCTCCCTTTCCCACAGGGAGCAGGAGATTTCCTGGGATCATGGCTCAGGGCTGCTCTGGGCAGATATACCTGCTGGGGTAAGAATGCACTTGGCTCTCCCTCTCACTTCTCTTGGGCTTTTTATATTTCTGCCTACGTGCTGCTTTCATTGTAAGGGATCGGTGGAATGGTTTGAGCCAAGTCATGGGGACAGTGGAGACTTATAGGAGCTCTGGGAGGTTGGGTCTCCCTCCCATCCCACCCCTGGTGTCTTTTTTCTTTTGAGACAGAGTCTCAAGCTGTTGCCCTAGGTAGAGTGCTGTGGTGTCACAGCTCACAGCAACCTCCAGCTCTTGGGCTTAAGTGATTCTCTTGCCTCAGCCTCCCAGCTGGGACTACAAGTGCCCACCACAATGCCCGGCTATTTTGTTGTTGTTGTTGTCATTGCTGTTTAGCAGGCCTGGGCTGGGTTCAAACTACCAGCCCTGCTCTATGTGGCCAGTGCCCTAACCACTGAGCTATGGGCACCAAGCCTCTAGAATGTACTTGGGACCCTGAACTTTGTGCAGGTACAGAGTTTTCGAATGGCTGTTTCTTCACAGAAAGGGGGGTGCTGGATGGTGCTCCTAGCTCAGTAGGTAAAGTGCCAGCCACGTACACTGCGGTTGGAGGGTTTGAGGTTGGCAGGTTCTTTAGCCTGGGCCAGCTAAACAAAGACAACTGCAACAAAAAAATAGCTGAGCATTGTGGTGGGTGCCTATAGTCCCAGCTACTTGGGAGGCTGAAGCAAGAGAATCACTTAAGCCCAAGAGTTTGAGGTTGCTGTGTCCTGTGATGCCATGGCTCTCTATCAAGGGTGACAAAGTGAGACTGTCTCAAAAAAAAAAAAGAAAAGAAAAGAAAGAGGAGTGCACTTTATACCATCTCAAGGTGTGTCCTTTCCTTTCTTTTTTTTTTTTTTTTTTTTGAGACAGAGCCTCAAGATGTGCTCTGGCATCACAGCTCACAGCAACCTCCAACTCCTGGGCTCAAGCGAGTCTCCTGCCTCCACCTCCCAAGTAGCTGGGACCACAGACACCTGCCACAATGCCCAGCTATTTTTTTTTTTTTTTTGGTTGCAGCCATCATTGTTGTTTGGTGGGCCCTGGCTGGATTCGAACCCGCCACCTTAGGTGTATGTGGCTGGCACTTTAGCCACTTGAGCCACAGGCACCAAGCTGCGTGTGTCCTCTGCTTTCCAGTCTGCTGCTCTTTGAAGCGTTGTTAGCTCAGGGCATAGCTGGGCTGTGGCCGACCAGACCAGCCTGTGGGTGGCTGCAGTCCTTTGCTATTGTAAATGACACTGAGACAGTGATACTGTTGGTGCTGTTTCTCACATACATGAATAATTATTGCCATAAGTTTTGGGAACAATTTCTACGTCAAAGGGCAAATGCATTTTTTTTTTTAAGATAGTCTCGGTGGGCCCTCGGTAGAGTGCCGTAGGGTCACAGCTCACAGCAACTGCCAACCCTTGGGCTTAAGAGATTCTCTTGCCTCAGCCTCCCAAGTAGCTAGGACTACAGGCACCCACCGCAATGCCTGGTTATTTTTTATTGCACTTGCCATTGTTGTTTAGCTGGCATGGGCCAAATTTGAACTCGCCAGCCTTAGTGTATATGCTGGTGCCATAACCACTGTGCAATAGGCGCCAAGCCTGTAAATGCGTTGTTAATTGTGAAAGGCATTTGGGTGACCCCTTGGGGGTTGTACCACTCCAGTAGTGAGGTGGAGCTTCCTCTCCACTGACCCCACGTGGTGAAGTTAGTCTTCCCATGCTGGCTTCTTGCTGATTTTTGATGTCCTCCTCCATCAGGAATGAGGCATCTTTTCCTTTGTTTCTGAGAACTGTTTCAGTCAAATCCTGTGCATCTGGAATGCAGTTTCATCACTATGTCCCCTCCCGTGGATCCTAGTGTGTCCAGGCTCTGTGACTTTCCCTCCTGCCTTGGGCCCCTGCCCAGCCTGGCTGCCCCCACCCTCTGGCTTGTAGCTGAGCTATAGACCCCAGGAAGTGCCATTCTGGTCCTCATAGGAGGGAGACGTATCTGTTAGTTCTCTTTTCAGTCTTTTTCTAGAACTCCCTTTTAACCTGTTTTCCCCCTAAAACTCAGCTTACTGCCCCAGTCCCAGAAACACTGTTTCCTTCCCTCAGTCAGACTGATCAGCACTGTGCATCTCCACGGAGATCAAGGAGCACCTTGTTGCTGCCTCCCCTTGGTCTGAGGTCTCTGGACCAGGACCCCCGACCAGGCCCTGTTGCCCTCACCCAGGGCCTGCCACAGCCTGCACTTGGGAGACATGGTGGTGGCAGGGCAGCTCTGCCCAGTTTCTTCAAATGGCCATGGCAGGAGGAGCTCTACTGACAAAGAGCATGATGCGTTTGGGGGATGGCTAGTGGGCAGGATGAAGGTGGCAAAGGAGGGGTCAGCTTTGGGTCTCCCTATTCCCCGTCCAGGTGGTCTTGGTGTGTCTTGCAGCCCAGCATGTTCATGGTGGAACCCCAGAGCCTTGGTTGATTTGTGTTAGTACGTGGCTGTGTGGTGGGTGTCCTTTCCTTCCTGAGCCGTCGGGGCCACTTCCCGCTTGTGTTGGTTGCACCTTCCGTCTCCACTCCAGGCTTGGACCAGCAGCTCTCTTGGCCCTGTTCTCAGCACCCTGATGGCTGAAGTCTGTCCACTGGGCCACTCCCTGCCCTCTGAGCTCCAGCATGCGCTCCACATGCGCGTCCCGCCTGCTCCTGCCCGCTTTGTCCCTCATTGACTGCCCACAGGCTTGGCTGTGGGTCGGGATGAAGGTCCTCCGCACATCTACACCCTGCCTGTCTGTGTTCAGTGCCCTGCGCCCTGCTCTGCAGGGTCAGGGGTGAAGCCCCCTAGCACATCCACTCCCTGCATGTCTGGGCTCAGTGCCCTGCATCCTCCTCTGCAGAGTCAGGGGTGAAGGCCCCCAGCACATCCACTCCCTGCCCGTCTGGGTTCAGTGCTCTATACCCTCCTCTGCAGAGTCAGGGGTGAAGGCCCCCAGCACGTCCACTCCTGGCCTGTCTGTGTTCAGTGCTCTGCGCCCTCCTCTGTGGGGCAGGGCTATGCCTTCAGATGCACTGTGGGTTACTGTGCCTTCTCTGTTACAGCTACAAGCCATTTTTTCCTTTTATGCTGATTTAAATCCTTTTTTCCTACTTGTACTTGGCTTTGTCTTTTAATCTGTGTAGGTTTTTCCCTACTGTTCTTTGATCAGTATTTTTTTTCTTTTCTTTTTTTTTTTTAGAGACAGAGTCTCACTTTGTCACCCTTGATTGAGTGCCATGGCGTCACAGGTCACAGCAACCTCCAGCTCTTGGGCTTAGGCGATTCTCTTGCCTCAGCCTCCCAAGTAGCTGGGACTACAGGCGCCTGCCACATTGCCTGGCTATTTTTTTGTTGCAGTTTGGCTGGGTCTGGGTTTGAACCTGCTGCTCTTGGTATATGGGGCCAGTGCCCTACCCACTGAGCCACAGGCGCCACCCAGTTTTTGTTTTTTTTTTTTTCCTTCAGTGTGAGGCTTGGATAGCCCAAATGAGCCCCCTTACTTGAAGGCCTCTCATAGAGAGGATGCCTGGCCTCTACTGTGTTTCACCGAAAATAAGACCTACCCCAAAAATAAGCCCTAGCAGGATTTCTATGCATTTGTTAAATATAAGCTCTACCCCGGTAATAAGATCTAGTGATGGGTGTGGCTATGTAGCATATCTGCATAGCCATGCCATGCAGTTCAGCGCAGAGTGGTAGGGAAGACTGGAATACCTTTTTTTTTTTTTTAGAGACAGAGCCTCAAGCTGTCGCCCTGGGTAGAGTGCTCTGGCTTCATAGCTCACAGCAACCTCCAATTCCTGGGCTCAAGCGAGTCTCTTGCCTCAGCCTCCCAAGTAGCTGGGACCACCGGTGCCTACCACAACGCCCAGCTATTTTTTGGTTGCAGCTGTCATTGTTGTTTTGGCGGGCCTGGGCTGGATTCGAACCCGCCACCTTAGGTGTATGTGGCTGGCGCCTTAGCCACTTGAGCCACAGGTGCAGAGCCTGGAATACATTTTATCTGCCACAGCTCCTTTCTCTGAGCCGTTTGCACTTGCATGGGTGCTTGTGTGGTAACCGTGGTCACAGGCATCCTATTGTGCATGTGTGAACGGCTAGGGGAAAGGAGTTCATGCATCACTAGCGCCAGCCACACCAACAAGGTTGGCTCCCCCTGTCAGATTCCAGAAGAAGATGAATTAACTGTATTTGAATAAATGTAGATTGTTGTATTGTACTTAATAAAAATAAGATATCCTGGCTTGGTACCTGTGGCTCAAGTGGCTAAGGCGCCAGCCACATACACCTAAGGTGGTGGGTTCAAATCCAGCCCAGGCCTGGCAAATAACAATGAGGTTGCAACCAAAAAACATCTGGGCGCTGTGGCGGGCACCTGTGGTCCCAGCTACTTGGGAGGTGGAGGCCGGAGACTCGCTTGAGCCCAGGAGTTGGAGGTTGCTGTGAGCTGTGATGCCAGGGGGACAGCTTGAGGCTCTGCCTCAAAAAAAAAAAACAAAAATAAGACATCCCCTGAAAATAAGTCCTAGTGTGTCTTATTGAGAAAAGATTAATATAAGACAGTGTCTTGTTTTTGGGGAAACATGGTACTCTAGGCTTGGCTGAGGGGAGGTATGTTTTTTCTTTTTTTGCAGTTTTTGGCCGGGGCTGGGTTTGAAACTGCCACCACTGGCGTATGGGGCCAGTGCCCTACTCCTTTAAGCCATAAGCGCTGCCCTGTTTTTTCTTTTTGAGACAGGTTTTTGTTGTGTCTCCCGGCTGTATCATGGCTCACTATAGCTGCAAACTCCTGGGCTCAGGTGACCCTCTCACCTTTACTTTCTTACCCTTCCCTGCAGGAGTTGCAGTTCCCATCAGCTCAGTCTAATGCCTGTTTTTGAGAAAGTGAGAGAAGGGCTGGTGTCTGTGGCCCGGAGCTCAGCCTTCTGAGTCTCAAGCCTGGGGAGTGGCAGGTGGGGCGTGGGTGGCTGTGAGGGCTGCTGTGAGTGACTGTGTTCACTGCATGTCCAGCTGTAGCCAGCCCCAGGATTCAGATTTGTAGGATCATGAGGGCACATGGACCCTCACTGGGCAGAAATGCATGGTCCTGATGACCCAGACCCAGTTTGGGCTGCCTACCTTAGGTGAGCAAAGCAGCCACAAAGCCCCCCAGCTTTGGGGTAGGGGGATAAAGACTCTGCCTCTCCAGGAGAGGAACAGCAAAGATTCATGGCCATAATTAATTAATTAATTAGTTTATTTGAGGCAGAGTTTTACTTTGTGACCCTCAGTAGAGTGCTGTGGCGTCACAGCTCACAGCGACCTCAAACTCTTGGGCTTAAGTAGTTCTCTTGCCTTATCCTCCCAAGTAGCTGGTACTATAGGTGCCCACCACAACGCCTGGGCTATTTTTTCATTGCAGTTGTCATTGTTGATTTTAGCTGGCCTGGCCCGGGTTGGAACCCGCCAACCTTGGTGTATGTGGCCAGCATCCTACCCATTGAGTTAGGGGCGTCACCCTTGTGGCCATATTTTAAAATGGCCACGGTCACGCTCCTCCCAAATGCAAAATGCTGTCCCTGCAGAGACCCCTCAGAACCTCTGTCACTGTGTTAGCTCTGGACCTAGCTCCAGGGTCTCATCTAAATGAGGCCCCACATGGGGTGGGGGACAGTTCTGAGCAGTGCTGGCTGCTGGCACCCAGGCAGTCACTCACCAGGCTTTTCATTTCACAGTGGGAAGCAGGTGGTGGAAGCAGTCTGTAGTCTGAGGTGCTTTTGAGGTCAGGCGGGGAGGTAGGGCCAGTTGCTTGAGGTAGGCTGGCTTCCCCTGAGATGCCCCTGCTGCTCTGAGTGCTCTCTCTGACTCACCTTCCTTGTCCTTGAGAAAGAAGGGGCATTTTTTACTCTGTGCTGTCTCTGGTCTCTTTAGTCCCTGTGTATGTTTTCTTCTCTTTTATTTTTATTTTTTTCTTATTATTTCCTTGGGGTTTTTTTGTTGTTGAGACAGAGTCTGACCCTATGCCCTGAGCAGAGTACAGTGGTGTCATAGCTCACTGCAACCTCAGACTCGGGCTGTGGGCATCCTGCTGTCTCAGCCTCTGGAAGCAAGCGCTTGCTGTGGTGCCTGGCTGGGTTTTTCACTTTTTTAATGAGTCAGGGTCTCACTCTCGCTCAGACATTCTCAAACTACAGAGCTCAATCAATTCTCCTGCCTCAGCCTCCCACAGTACTGGGATTACAGGTGTGAGCCACTGCACCTGGCCCTGCTGGTATATTTTCTGTAGGAGCATATGGCTCGTTGACAGGCCAATCCTGCTGGACAAGCCACATGCCTAGAGTCCTTCTGTGTCCAGAGAGCCTCCCGGCATCCTTAACGGGTGTGGGCCGTCCGTCCGTCTTCTTCATGTGTCACCGGCAGTGCTCCCATCTTCACCTGGAGGTGTCAGAGCGCAGGTGTACTTGCTGGTGGCTGCTGCCCTCCTGCCTCCTAGGGCTCTAGCAGCATCTGCTTGTGGGCAGCCTGACTCGGAAGCCAGAGGGAAGGAAGTACTAGGAGCAGTGTCCTGGCTCAACTGTCCTCACCACCCTCCTGAGACAAGGGTCTGTCTCACAGGAAGAGACGACCCTTGCTGTCATTAACATTGTGGCAGTTGGGTATGGCCTGATGCCAGGCTGTGAGGAGATTTTGCAGTGGCAGTGAGGAGCTGATCTTATTTGGGTACCTTTTTTGGGCTGCCAGAGACCACCTTGGTTCCTCAAGTACATTCTGGCCCTGGGGCTTGGCCATGACCTGTCTGCTCCCTGAGGATCAGAGGCTGCCCAGGGTTCTGGTCAGGTCAGCCTTCCCTGGGCTTCTTCACTGGCTCCTTCTCCTGGCTCCAGTGCGAACACCTCCCCCATCCTGGTCAGCAGAGCCCTCCACCTGGAGCCCTGCCTGGCACTGGTCCTGGACTGCAGCCGCCCTGCCCCCTGCCTCCTGTAGGTCCTGTAGCACTCTTGGAGCAGGTCCCTCTGGCTTGCCCGTCCTTGCTGTACCTATGGTGTCTTTCTCATGACCTTGTACAGTCCACCCAGCGGAGCTGCCCCTCCTGCTCTGAGGACTGCATCCCCTCACCCAGGCTTGTCAGGGTAGCTCCAAGCAGGGTTGAGCCTACCCTCTTGGTGCTATGGGGCCTTGGGCCTACATAGATCTGGTCAGTCTCCCAACCCCCGGTGGCATCTACACCATTACAAGGTGGGGGGCTCTGGGAATACATCGCAGGCCTATGTTCTGTTTGTCTGGGCTTTTTGTGTTTTTTCTTAATTTTGAAATTAAAAAAAATATTTTCAATAGCCCAAAGCTTCTACCACTAGTATTTAGTGTGATGGGGCCTTCCTAGGTTAGTTCCCAGGGCTGTGGCTGTCCTTGTGTCTGTGGGCTTTTCTCTTAAGGAGCAGTGAGGGTAGGGTGGCTGCTGCTGCCCTCTGCTGGGCGCCATATGCCCTGCAGCTCTCACCTCTGTGTAGACACACCTGGAGCCTGGGGTGCTTCCTGGCTCTGCAGCCCCTGCATCGCTGCACCCACAGGGCAGCACAGAGTTGGGGGTGGTGCACAGTTCAGATGACAAGTTTCCATCACCTACTGGACCCTGTGCCTGTGGCCTTGGCCCTGAGGTTCGGGTCTGGAGGTGTAGCACCATAGCCCATGGCCACTTGGTAATCAACCGGCCCTGGCCTGAGGGCTGCCCAGCTTAAGGCCTGGGGTGGGTGTACCTGGCCTTTGCTGCCGGGTGGGGGTCGGTGCAGCTGGGCATTGGGTGCTCCCAGCTGCTGTCCCATGCTGCCAGGCACTGTGACCCGCTTCCAGCAGGCAGTAGAGGAGAAGGGGGCGGAGGATGTGGAAACTGAATCTCTCCTGTCCCTGGCCTGGAGAAAAACTTAGTCTGCCGTCCCTGTTTATATTGAGGGAAAAAACAGGCTCAAGGAAGAGCAGGCTGGGCAGGCCTTTGGCTCCTACCCGGGCAGGAGGGCGTGGGGCTCCGGCAGGGGCTGCGATCGGGGTTCCTGCTCTCCCTGGGGTGAGGTGGGTCTGTTTTCCCCATCAGTCTTGGTTCTGCCAGTAAACCTGATCCGGTTGGAGCCATCTCCTCAGGCGGGGGAGAATCTGTTTTCCAGGTTGGGTTGTGAATTCTCAGCAGCCCTCTCCCTGACCTGGGGGGCTTGGGGCCATGGACATGCTGGGTGGGAGGTTCTGGGGGCCTGCAGGGACTGTAGGTATTCTGAAAGTTCAAGGTGCCTCTCTAGGCCCTTGGCCTGCTGTGCTGGGCTAGATAGACCTCTTCTCAACCCAAGAGTGGGTAAGACCCCTTAGGCAGAGTGCACCCCCGTCCCCTCCATATCGCTACCAGGTGTGGTGCTGCTGGCTGCTGTCCCCTCTCACCCTGTTTCTGACCCCTGCTGCTGACTCGGGACCTGCTGTAGGTCCCTGGGACAGGAGCCCTGACAGTGGTGGGAGTACCAGGTGGTTGGGGGGTGTTCTCCACCCCAATGGGGCCTGCTGCTGGCTGCTATGGGACAGGGGGCCATGGGGAAGCTGGTGAGTCCAGCCCTTGCAGAAGCCCAGTGTCTGGGCAGAGCCTGTGGTGGTGAGTACCAGCCACACAGGTGCACATGCGAGTGAGGTGTCAGGTGGGGGCCTTGGCCTCAGCCTGGGGGAGAATTTCTTCCCAAGTCCTAAGTCCTTTACCAGAGGAGGAGGCTGGGGTCCCTGGGACCTGCCCAAGGGCATCCCATGCCCATATAGTAACCATTCTTTCCTCCCTACAGTCCCGTCCCCCTTGCCTGAGCACAGAGGCAGTGCACATGGGGAACACAGATGAGTATGCTGAGGACAGCTCTGATGAGGAGGTAAGCTGGGTGCGTGTGCCTCCATGCGGGGTGGGAGGTCCTCTGCCAGGACAGGGCAGCCACAGGCTACCCACCCGGGGTGCTGGGCCTTCCCGTGAGGGCTGTGCTGCCTTCCCATAAGGGGGTCGGGCCATGGCGAGGCCTGAGTGGGTGTTTAGGCTTGGGACCTTGTTCTATGCCTGGAAGAGTGATTTTGGGTTCTGGGACACATGACTGCAGCAGTGTGGATCATCACCCTCAACAGGGAAGGGAGGCTGAGCATGGCTATGTGGCTCCGTGGATTGTGTGTGTCTGTAGGGTGGCCTGCTCTGGGTCACTGTGTTCCCCTGGGGGTGTCACGAGGATACTAAGTCTCCCATCTATGGGGGCTGCTGCAGCTACGGGCAGGGGTGGACTTCTGGGGTCCTGCTTGGCTCTAGCTTTTCCCTAGTATCCCCCGGCTGTGGCCAGTGTGGGCTGGTCCACAGTCTTCAGGCCTCTGACTGAGTTCCAGGAGGAGTTACTAGGGGCAGCAGAATGTGGTGGTTCCTCTCAAGTTTACAGCCTGAAGGGCAAAGCCTGGTGCTGGGGTGGGGGTTACCCTGGTTTCTCTGGGATCCAGAGATTGTAGCAGGCTGGGGATAGTGAGATCACTTGCCTGTCTGCTCCCTGGTATGGCCCTGGTGCCACTCACTCCAGTGGGAGTACAGGCCTCCTCTGGGGCCCTGAAGGATGCTGGAGGAAGGCAGGCTTTGGTGAGGCCTACAGGGCCAGGCCTCACTTCCCCTGGTGGGGCTGTCCCTGGAGCCTGGGGGAGACACGCGCCCCCCACTCAGGTCCTCCCCCATGCTCGCGCTGTCTTGGCAGTGGCTGCTTGGCCTCCTGCCCGATCCGGTCTCTGCTGCGTGTTCAGAGAACAGAGACAAAACAAAATAAATTGGTTTCCTGGCCATAGCAGCGGTGCACTCGGCAAGGGGGGCCACGCAGCACAGCCCTGCCTGTCTCCCCTCCCCCTCCCAGGGGCTCTGGCTGTCGGCAGCCACATCCTGTCGGCTACTTTTTTATATTTGGTATTTTGAGAAATCGATGGTGATTGTAAGTGGAGTACAGAGGCTGGGGGAGAGGCCCAGGCTGTCGTGGGCGACTGCAGGGCTGACCTGACCTGCTGCCCATGGAGCTTCGCGCAGGGCCTGTCCATGCCACTGCCGGCCTTGGGGTGGGCAGCCCCCTGCTGCGCTGGGAGGAAGCTGGCCGGGCCGTGGGGGCTGCTTCCTCCGTGATGACTATCCCAGATGTGGTCTGAGTGACAGCCCAGGAGCTGAGATCCCTCCTGGCCGTGCTCCTGCCCGCACAGCCGGCCGGCAGCTTGAGGGGGTGGCAGAGCTCAGCTTTCAGGAGCCCAGCCAGGCCTGGACAGATGTCCCTTCCCCAGAAGTCCATGGCGGGGAGGGGGGCATGTTTCTCCTGCCCCAGGGTTATGTCTATCTGGGCATCTGTACCCTGGGGACAAAGTGAGGCAGCCCAAGGGGAGTGGTCTGGGGCCACAGGTGGGCAGTTGGGTAGCTGAGCCCACAGCCTCCCAGCAAGTGCCAGGCCAAGGATTTGGGTAGGGTGAAGAGGGCTGGGGGTTGTGCACATAGTGCCCCCTTCGTGGCTATGCCTTGTTGGGTTGGACAGCCCCTGCTTGTGCCTCCATTGGACAGTCCCTTCTTCCAGATACGTCCTTGGAGATGGCTGGTGGTGCTGACACAGGTACTACTACGTGGATGGATGGAGAGAGCTTAGGGGTTGGGGCTCTAGAGGATCCTGCTGGGGGGAGGTGTGCCAGCTTCCCACCTGCCTCCCTTCCTGGGCTTCTTCCCTGCCCACCCCTAGGTCTGGGTTCAGCACTTGGTCTGGGGGATGCTGTGGCTTCTATGCCCCCTGACTGCTGGCCTCTGCTGGGGCCCTGCTTTGGGGTTCCCTGGTCCTAGATGCTAACTTCCCTAACTGGCCTGCACTTTGTGGGAGAGCTGCTTCCATACGGGTGGTCGTCTCCTTCCCTCCCAGGATGAGGCTGAGGAAGGTGTGGTGGAGACCCTTGATCAAACTGTTGGGCCTGGTGGGGTCCTGGCTGCCATGGAGTGAGGGGTGCCCCTGGGAGCTGGCTGAGCTGCAGCTGCCCCGCCCCCGCATGGCCACCTCACCCCGCTCCCACTGTGCCTGGAGCTTCACAGACGTGATCTCATCCAGCCGCCGGGACCCCCAGGGAGGGGGGCCTGGGGGCCGGGTGGAGGGGTTGGGGCGGTGTAAGTGGGCTGTGGGGCCTTTGCAAGGGAGCTCCCCTCTTTGTGTCAAGCAGCTGGGAGAAACTGAGGCTGGGGTACTGCCCAGGGGAGGAGCTGCCCAACGGCCCTCCTCCTCGCCCACCCAACTTGCCTTTGGCATGTTTGTCTAGAAAGTGTGGCCAGGATTCAGGGGCTGCCTTGTCCTTGCCCTCTCCCTGGGGGTGTTGGATCTGGGCCTATCTCTTGAGACGCCTATGGGGCTTGTGCTGGGGGTGGGAGCCGCAGTGGTGGCTGCCCCCTGGGATGGGTCCATCTGCATCCAGAGCCGCTATCCCCTCTGCTCTCTTGCCAAATGCCGTTAATGGCTTCTCCCAGCTACTGAACCAGCAGCTGCCTCCAGTGCTGGCGGCCTCCTGCTCCTCTGAGGCTGGCCCCGCCTGCCCGCGTCCTGGCTCTGCACACTAAGACTTGCGTCGCTGTTGGCAGCCAGCACCTCTCGGCTCAGGTTTCCCAGCTCCCAGGGAGTGAGTGAGCAGTTGGCCCTCCCCATTTGGTTTGTGGAGGGCGCCCCAGGCCTGCAGCCTGCCTCGGCCCGAGTGGCCATCTGCCGTGCGGCCAGCCCATGTGCCGGCCTCCAAAGGGGCCCAGACGGCCCTCCCTGCTCTCCTTTCTGCTGTGTGCCTTGGCCAGTCTTGCCAGGGAGGGGCACCAATGTGCTCTGATGACCCGAAATCCTCTCCAGTGGCTTTGGGCATAGTGGGCGTGTGCTGCGGCCTTGTTGAGTGCCCCTTGGCCAGGGAAACCCTGGCTCTACTCATCACCACCTCTGCCCAAGAGCCACCCTTTGCATTCAATTGTCCCAGTTTGGAGAGAAGATTCTTCTTGGGAAGAGTGGAGATGGGTCCAGGAGGAGGGTCCATGGTGGAAGTCAGCTGTCACTTGGGAGGGGTCTTCAGGGCCTGTGGTTGGCAGATGGAGGTGGGCTTTACTTTCTGGGCTGTGGGGTGGGGTGCCTAGGCCTGCTCTGGTACCTAGTTGGGGCCAGTTTTCTTAGCAGTGGGAACCCAGGCAGGTAATGGGGTGTCAGTGGGAGGGTGCTAGGGACAGGGGCTAAGGGGAGGTCCGCCCTGAGCTGGCAGAGCCAGCCTATAGGAACTGACCAGAGGAGGTATCTCGGGGGCAGGTTTTATGGGACCTGGCTAGCAGGGGCTGCTGGCCAGGGTAGGGGCCCTTGGAAGAGTCTAGCTGCAGGGGCTAGGCTATGCATGTGTCCCAGGACCAGGGTGTCCTGCTGGGGACAGGCGTCCCAGATGTTCTTGTGCAGTGCTTGGGGCTGAGCAGGTGGCACTCCAGCCCCCTCCAGCTTGAAGCTGCAGCCCTGTCTGAACAGTGGGTGATCTGTAGCCCAGGCCCCCTCCCCAGCGCTCCCATGGGAATCTAGGAGCCTCTGCTCTGTTGGATCCTAGGGTAGTGTCTGGGTAAAGGGTGCTCTCTCTCCAGTGGCAGCTTCATTCTAGGCCATCTTCTTGAGGGAGAGACATGGGTAGTGGGAGGTAAGGGGCTGGAGCAGGGAGATGAAGGAGTAGGACCTACTTTCCTATCTGCCAAGGACTCTGGCTCCAGCTCCAGGGCTCAGCCTCCTGCTGGAGCCTCCTGGGGGGTTGGATGCAGCAGGTGACCCTGGCACAATCCACTGGCCCTGTCCTGCCCTGAGCAGCAGACAGAGGAGGAGTCCGCATAGGAAGGCTGTGTGTCACTGCCAGAGACAGGCCGTTGCTGTTGCATGCAGGGGGAGTGGAGCTGTGCTGAACACTACCCGCATTGTAATCGGAGAGGGGCCAGGGGAAGAGAGAGCCTGAGCGAGGGCGGCTGACCCCATGCTCCCGGGGGACAGGTGGGAGAGGCAGAACGAGGAGAGAGTGAAGGATTCCAGAGGTGGGCCGGCTTCCTCTCTTGCAGACAGACACGGGAGGGCGGCGGGCAGCGGGCCAGCCCCGTACCTGCAGTTCCAATCTGTGGTCCTGACAGCTGCAGCCACTTTGGGGCGGGGGAGGGGAGGGGGCTCATCAAGGGCGGAAAAACCCCAGCCAGCACATCAGCCTCTGATGCCTGTGTCCGGGGCAGTCTGAGGGTGGAGGCCCCCAGGAAAGCACTGACCCTGGGTCTGCATGTGCCTTTGGCCAGACGGCCTGGGTTTAGAGTAGAATGCCTGACCTGGAGGGTCACACATGTTTCCTGGCAGCCCGCAGGTGCTGAGAAGGGCAGGGCGGCTGGCCTGTGGGCGCAGGCGGCTGGGTGATGAATCATGTGCCCATTCCTGGGCTGGGGACAGGGAGCTGACAGCTGAGGCTGATCGGAGCATTTCCAGCCCTTCTCAGCTCACAGGGGCTGCCGCCCCAAGGTGCGGGTGGGCCCCTCTTTCCCAGCTGCTTCTGTAGGGTATGTGAGGAGAACCCTAGGTCTGCCCCATGGGTCCTGGCATAGGGGAGGCTTGAGACCAGCACTCTGGATGGCAACCAGGGGCTGTGGTGGGCAGGGAACACCTGCCACCTTAGGCTGTAACTCTATGGACTCACGTGAGGCACAGGGCAGTGGTTTAGCCCACGCTACCCCTGGTCTGGTTTGAATTTCTGGAGCAGTGGAGGCTGACAGAGTGCTCCCCTGCATCCCCCTCTTGCTGGTTGGCGAGCCAGGTCCTGGGCCTCTGCTACCGGTGCAGCTCAGGGACCAGCCGGGCTGGCTGCCCAGACCTGAGGCTGGGCCAAGCTGCAGCCGCGGTCAGAGTCAGGCCCTGCAGTAGAGGGCTTGGCCAGCGCGTGCTGCACCCCGACCCACTGAGCCCTAGGGACCCTCCTGGCTCCAAGGCCCTTTTCATTTGGCCTCGTTCAACACCCCAGACTCGGGCCCCGGTCCAGTGGGCTTCTGTGTTCTTACCTGCATCCCCTGGGCCCTGCCCAGAACCCCCCACTGCTGGCCCTGCGCCCACCCACCTGCTCTAGCCTTTGCCTCCTCTCCACACTGGGTCCCTGGCCATGTGTGCCCCTTGGTCCCTCACCATGTTCCTAACATCTGCCTGCTCAGGCCAATAGCCTATACCCCATTGAGGGGTGCCTTTAGGAACTTTCAGTATCTGATTGCAAAGGGCCCGTCCCCTTTTGATTCATCCCTGACACTGGCCAGGCTACTCCAACCCTTGAGGTGGATGCCCACCTGGTCACCCATCCTCTTGTGAGGTCTATGGATGGGGGCAGGTGAGCCCTGGACTCTTCTTTGCAAAACTGCACCTGGTATCTGGAGGTGAGGACCCCAGATTGTCCAGGTAGTGTTCCTGGGGCCCACCCAGCTTCTCATGGAGGCCTCGTTGCCTGGGAGGGTGGCTGGGCAGGGCTGTGAGAAAAACACCTTGAAGAGGGGAAGGGGCCACCTCAGCCCCTAGGTGTACCCCCACACCCCACCCAGGGCCTGGGATCCTGGATGTGAGGGGACTTGTGTAGTGGCCAGGCTTGTCCTCCCCACCTTCTGGCCAGCTGTAGGCTCCTGCAGGATTAAGGAGAGGAAATTTGGGGTTGGATTTCTCTCTGAACAAAACCTGCCGCTGACTTTTTATCCTGTTATGTTTCTATCAGATTGGACACAGCCCCCCTCTGGCCCTTAATGGCTCTGACTTTGAGAATTTCCTTCAGAATTACACTTGCACTTCCTGGCCTGCAGCCTCTGGAGTCTGTGGTGCAGGCAGGAGGCAGCTCTAGCCCTGCCCCATGCAGGTGCCCAGTGGGCCTCAGCACCTGGATCCCCTGGTGGGGGTGCTCAGGGCCATAATGCTTGGAGCTAGGGTCTGAGGAGGGACCTGAGGCTGCCCCGCTGCCTGCACCTGGTACCCTCAGCCAGTCTCCACCCTGCCGGAAGTCAAGCTGCTGTTGGGTTTGGTGGGGGAGGTGGCCCCACAGAGCTACCCTGCCTGTTTTCTCTGCTCTGCCCACTTTAGCTCATACCACTAAACTATAATTGTCACCTGCAAGATTTAATGGCTAGCCAGCTGTGTAGAGAGCTTGGCCTATGTCAGCCTCTTCACAGCAGGTGGCGTCTTGGGGGTTGGGTGGGGTGCAGCAGGGGAAGGATGGTCAGGGGTCCTTCCAGTATGGGCACTTATTCCAGGGCTGTGTGGAGGTGGGGGCAGGGGGGTGGGGTGACCCTGGCACACAGCGGATCCTATACTCTTTTCTGGAGTCTGTGGACAAAACTGCGGTGCTGCCTGCTTGCAGGGGAGAGGCCTGAGCCCTGCAGCCAGCTTTTCCTTCTTGCCTTTTCAGGAGCCACTGTGTGTCTGGTAGGCCCACAGTGGGGCAGGGTAGCTCTGTTGCTGCCCACCCATTTCCTGCTGTGGAGCAGGGGCTTTGTCTATCCTTCCCTTCCCTACCCTAGTCTGCCCCTGAAGCCCCCCAGGAGCTTCACACTGCCTTGCTCCAGTTAGGGTTGGCCGAGCCTTGGGGGCACTTGGCCCAGGGAGGGTAGGCTCAGGGTGGGGGTGAATTCCAAACCTTCCAAGAGGACAGTCTGCCTCTCTATTTGGAAGATACTGTTTTGTTTTTAATTTTACAAAATTTCCAGACTTTATATTATCATATAAAAGGCACAAGATGCCAACACAGCAACCAGAAGAAAACCCAGGCGGGAAGCCAGCATGGAAAGTTCCAGTGGGCCTGGGCAGGTGCTGGGGCTAGCTCAGAGTCCTGATGCCGCCTGTCCATCTGTCTTCCACAGGCCCTGCTCACAGCCTGGTGGGGCTGCCTGGTGGGCATACTTATGGAAGTCTCTGCCCCAGTTGGGTCCAAGGTGGGGCTCTCTGTGGCTCACCGGGGGCATCCACCTTCCCCAGCAGCAGCTGCCTCCTGGCGGCCATGGGCCCACTCCTAACTTCGAATTGCCGTCTTTCTGTCGCGATCCTTGCTCTGCAGAGGGGAGGGAGGAGTGTGAGGGGTGGGCAGACCCCCTGAGACAGGGTGCCACCCCACACTGCCTGAGTCTCTGGCTTCCTCACCAGGTGCTGCCTCCGGTGGTGGGGCTGAGGCACCCCCTTCCCACCTCACCCCAGCTTCCCCGTGCATTCTGGGGAGGGGAGTACAGTGCTGCACAGCCGAAATTGTAAAATTAAATTTCCCAGATGTTCAGGCCCCAGGAGCTTGTGCGTGCTGTCTGGAGAGGAAATGGGGATTGGGAAAAGCCGTGCCGTATTTTCTCCCTGCTCACCCTGCTTTTCCGGTGCCACCAAGCACAGCAGGGGCTGTAAATCACAGCTGGCCTGCAACTCCTGCAGTGTGGCCCTCACCCCTGCAGCACTGTGGCACCCCTGCCAGCCTCTGCCCTTGTGCCCACGGTCTGGGGCACGGCAGGTGCCAGTCAGTCTGAGGCAGTGGTGCAATGTGAGGGGCACATAGACGCAGGGATCCCTCCTTTCCTGCCTCATTGTGCCCCCAAGCATCTTCCCATGAGGGTAGAGTGAGTGAGTGTGAACCAGCATCCCACTTCCTGGACTCAACTGGCTGAAAAGTGAAGCCTGAGCCACTCTGTGCCAGGTTTCCCTTCCCCAGGTTGGCATCTGCCCTGCCTTGCCCCAGATCTCATCTGTTGCCACTGCCCTGCACTTGCAGGTCCTAGGGACTGCTGAGGAGGTTTGGGTTACAGGTGTTGCCCACCCTACTACGTTCTGCCCTCCGTCTCTCCCGCCCCCTTGCCGGTGCTTTTCTCACCAGCTTTCTCTGGTTGCTGAGACAGAAGGTGCAGATCTGCTTGGGCTGAGCATTCTCTCCATCGCGGGCCGGGGGCGGTGGCGTGGGGCTGCCTGAGCGGGCCGCGTGGAAGAAGTTGGGCCCTGAGTGGCACGGTTGTCCATCGCCACAGGCCTCGCCCACCAGCAGCACGTTGCCCAGGTGTGAGATGTAGCTGGAGGCCAGGCGTAGTGTCTCGATCTTGGAGAGCTTGCGGTCAGCTGGCTCGGTGGGGATGAGCGTACGCAGCGCGGTGAAGGCTGTGTTCACACTGTTTGTGCGGTCCCGCTCGCGTGCGTTGGCCGTGTGCCGCTGTCGGGGCTCGCGGCCCGGCCGGCCCCCCGCCCCTGGCCCGCCACCCCCAGCCCGCCGGCCCCCGGCCCTCCGCCGGGCGCCCTGAAGGCCGCAGCGCGCTGTGTGCATGCGGCAGGGTTTCTCGTCGGAGCCTGAGCTCTCGCTACCCCGGTCCTCGTCCTCCGACAGCGGGCTCACCTCGGGGTACAGGTAGCGGCCCGGCGGCGCCGAGCGCAGCATGGCGAAAGACATGGAACTACTGGGGCGCGGCGTCAGCTCCGCCGCACGCTGCTCATGCCGCCTCCTGCGGCCGCCGCGGGCCTCGTGGGCCTCGCGGGCCGCCCGGGGCCGGGGCGAGGCGCCGGGTCTTCGCTGCGCCCCGCGGTGGCGGCTGCTGGGCGCCGCGCGCACATGTGCGATCGGGCTGGAGGGAAGCAGCGGGCCGCGCTTTTATGGTCTGTTCGGCCCCTCCCCCCGCGCCACCCCGCCCCGCCCCTTCTCTCCGGAGGCTCCATCGAGCTCTGAGCTTCTGCCTTCGCTGGCTGCCTCCTCCCTGAGACCTTGCCTTACACCCCCAAACCCCTGCCTTCCCACCTCCACGCTCAGGGTCAGGTCTTTGGAGCATCTCTCTTTCCTGGGGAATGCAGGGCAAGTGAGAGCCCCTTCTGGGTGGCAAGTCAGGTCCCCAAGACTGCAGTGGCTCACTCCTTCTTAGCAGGTGAGCAGGGCTCCAGCAGTACCCACGGCCCTGCTTGCTTCCCTGGCATAAAAGCGTGTTATCGCAGCCACCCTGGCCCGGGAGCCTGGCCGCGCCCTGTCTGTCTCACCCTCCTGTGTGCAATTGGGCCTGTCTGCCAGGCCGGGTGCCTCTGCCTCAACACTGGTATGAGCCAGCCTCTCCCGTCTGTCTTGCACCTGCCCTTCTAGGCCTGGCATAGGCTGTGCCTTCTGCTAGGTCCTCTCCCACTCTACTCAGCTCATTCTTGCTCTCTTGCTTAACAGTACCTGCCCCCATACCCTGTTGGGTGCATCCTGTAGGCCTCCTTGACCCTGGCTGGGGACCAGGCATGCTTGGATAAGACCTGGTTCTTCCTTAATGCCCCCGGGTTCCTCAGGAAACACTCCTGTTTATCTAGTGTGGGGATGGCCATGTTGTCTTCGGGTATTAGAGGTCTTCCTTCCCCATGGAGAAGAAAAGGATATTCTTAGCAGTGGATAGGACACTGGGAGCTTGGGGGTGGACCTGCTGGGAGGGGCATGAGTAGGCAGGTGCAGGGAGGGCAGAGCCCAAAGGGTCAGTCTTGTCCTACTGGGGGCTCCCAACTGTGCTTGTCCTGTCTGCCCCTCCCCTGTGGCTACTGTTGCAGGAAGCAGTGCCTGGGCAGCAGTCCCCAGGCTGGAAGGAGCGAGGGTGGCTGGCAGGGGCTGCAACGAGGAATGTGTGTCCAGGAATGTAGCTGTTCTGCCCATCTGGGGGTGGGGAGTCTTTGGCCAGTCACGGCAGAAAGCAGCGACTTCTGCCTCCTGTAGGGTGGGTCTGATAGGGTCTTCCCATCACCCCTGCCCACCTCTGCCTCAGGCCCCTGCCAGGGGAGGGAGCCCGGTGGGTGATGAGGTCATCGCTGTCTGTGGCTGCCCAGAGCCCCAGCCAAGGAATCCAACAAGGGGGGGGAGGGGGGGCTGGGGTTGGCACCGCTTCAGTGGAAAATGTGAAGGTGCAGCTCCGGCGCCTCAGAGGGCGGGGTGGGGGGGGCAATGCCGGCCACTGTGCCACGTCAGACCCCAGGGCCAGAGAAAGGGCATGTGTAGAGGTCAGCTGGCCTCAGGGTGCTCAAGGCTGATGCCTATACTCCTGCCTGTTCTCCTCTGCATCTCCTGGGTGGCCCAGAGGGATGTGCTGTGATGGTAGGGCTAAATGTTGATGTGGTGGCTGTGGCTGCAGGATATCCGGAACACAGTGGGCAATGTGCCCTTGGAGTGGTATGAGGACTTCCCCCACGTGGGCTATGACCTGGACGGCAGGCGCATCTACAAGCCCCTGCGGACTCGGGATGAGCTGGACCAGTTCTTAGACAAGATGGATGACCCCAACTACTGGTGAGGGCCTGTGGGCAGGACTGTAGTGGTGGGGCTGTGAGGCTGGGGCCAGGCTCTGACTGGCTGATCCCCAGGCGTACCGTGCAGGACCAGATGACAGGGCGTGACCTGAGGCTAACTGACCAGCAGGTGGCTCTGGTGCGGCGGCTACAGAGGGGCCAGTTTGGGGATGAGAGCTTCAATCCATATGAGGTAGGCAGCGTGCTGCTGTCCAGGGGTCTTGAGGTTCCAGTAGGGCCCTGGCCTACATGCCCACGTCTGTCCCCCCAGCCAGCTGTGGACTTCTTCAGTGGCGACATCATGATCCACCCAGTGACCAACCGCCCGGCCGACAAGCGCAGCTTTATCCCCTCCCTGGTGGAGAAAGAGAAGGTGGGAGCATCCCTGCCCCTGGGGCCTGAGCCTCATGCTGCCTACCCTGACTGGGGCATCTGTGCAGGTGTCCCGCATGGTACATGCCATCAAGATGGGCTGGATCCAGCCCCGCCGGCCCCGGGACTCCACACCCAGCTTCTACGACCTATGGGCCCAGGAGGACCCCAATGCTGTGCTTGGGCGCCACAAGATGCACGTGCCAGCCCCCAAGCTGGCCCTGCCTGGCCACGCTGAGTCCTACAATCCACCTCCTGAATTCTTGCTCAGCGAGGAAGAGGTGGGCCTGTGCCGGGTGGGGGGTCTGGGCACCATCCCCGTGCTCTTGACTCACCCCTTTCTCCATAGCGCTTGGCATGGGAGCAGAAGGAGCCAGGTGAGAGGAAGCCCAGCTTCCTGCCACGGCAGTTCTCCAGCCTGCGGGCTGTGCCTGCGTACAGCCATTTCATCCAGGAGCGCTTTGAGCGCTGCCTCGACCTATACCTATGCCCACGACAGCGCAAGATGAGGGTGCGTGGGGGGCTGGGGGGACAGGTCTGACCAGTGCTTTCCTGCCTCAGGCGAAAGTGGACCCCAAGAATGCAAGATATGGGGGCTGGAGGTGGAGCAAGGCTGACTGCTGCTCTCTTGCCTTAGGTGAACGTGGACCCTGAAGACCTCATCCCTAGACTGCCACGGCCAAGGGACCTGCAGCCCTTCCCCACATGCCAGGCCCTGGTAAGTAGGGTGTGGGGGAGGGGGTAGACACATGTCCTAGGTGTCCATCTCCTCACTACTACCCTGCTTCCCCTTCTGCAGGTCTACAAGGGCCACAGTGACCTTGTCCGTTGCCTCAGTGTCTCCCCGGGGGGACAGTGGCTAGCTTCAGGTGGGCTTGAGGTGGGTAGCCCTGAGTGGGGGCTCAGAGAGGGGGCTTAGATGTCCAGAGCCTTCTGTTGCATCCAGGCTCAGATGATGGCTCCTTGCGGCTCTGGGAGGTGGCCACTGCCCGCTGTGTGAAAATTGTGCCCATGGGTGGTGTGGTGAGGAGTGTTGCCTGGAACCCCAACCCCACCATCTGCCTGGTGGCTGTGGCTGTGTAAGTGGGGGCAGGGTGTGGGGTGGGGTGTGGTGCAGGGGTGTGTGCTAAGGGCTGTGTCTGGGCCTGGCCCACAGGGAGGATGCAGTGCTGCTGCTGAACCCCTCTTTGGGGGACCGGCTGGTGGTGGGCAGCACAGACCAGCTGCTGAGTGCCTTCGATCCGCCCAAGGAACCCACCCTGCAGCCTGCCCGCTGGGTGGAGGCCTCAGAGGAGGAGCACCAGGGGGGCCTGCGGCTGCGCATCTGCCATGACAAGGTGAAGGGCAAGGGGTGTGGGATGGTCTGGGGTGTGGCTGTCCGATTGGCCAACCAGCCAGCTGCTTTCTCCTATAGCCAGTAACACAAGTGACCTGGCACGCACGTGGGGACTACTTGGCAGTGGTTCTGGCCACTGCTGGCCATACCCAGGTGCTGATCCACCAGCTGAGCCGGCACCGCAGCCAGACACCCTTCCGCCGCAGCCATGGGCAGGTGCAGCGTGTGGCCTTTCACCCCTCCCGGCCCTTCCTGCTTGTAGCCTCCCAGCGCAGTGTCCGCCTTTACCACCTGCTGCGCCAGGAGCTCACCAAGAAGCTGATGCCCAACTGCAAGTGGGTGTCCAGCCTGGCTGTACACCCTGCAGGTGAGCGTGTGGTGGGGGCTGTGCACCTTTGGGTGAACTTGTGGGGATGCCTCACTCACTGCATCTGGCTGCTTAGGTGACAATATCATCTGTGGGAGCTACGACAGTAAATTGGTGTGGTTTGATCTGGATCTTTCTACCAAGCCATACAAGGTGCTGAGGTGAGCTGAGGTGGGATGTGGTGTGGCCCTGCAGGTTCCTCTCTCTGGCCAACCTGTCTCCAGCCCAGTGCCCACCCTCTCTGCCCCCCGCCCCGGCAGGCACCACAGGAAGGCACTACGAGCTGTGGCCTTTCACCCCCGGTACCCACTCTTCGCATCTGGCTCAGACGATGGCAATGTCATTGTCTGCCATGGCATGGTGTACAAGTGAGTGCTGACCCTGCCTGGCCCCACCCCAGGGAACTGTGACTGGCTGTGTCCTGAGCTTTCTTTTTCCCCATAGCGATCTTCTGCAGAATCCACTGCTGGTGCCCGTCAAGGTGCTGAAGGGGCATGTGCTGACCCGGGACCTGGGCGTGCTGGATGTCACCTTCCATCCCTCCCAGCCATGGGTCTTCTCCTCGGGGGCCGATGGGACCATCCGTCTCTTCAGCTAGTGGCCTGCCCTGCCTCTCCATGGCCAGATGGTTGGGGGTTCTGGGGGGCATGGTACTTGTGCTCAGGGTCCTCAATAGAGGCTTTGCTCCCAAATCTGATGCTCCCGCCTCTTGAATTGCACTGCTCCCACCCAGGAAAGGGCATTCTCCCAGCGTGTACCAGCAGCCAAGGCCACATCACTATCCCTGTCACTTGCTGAGGGCACATGGCTTTATTGGGAAACAGGTGGGGTCTCATGGGATGTTTCCCTGCTTGGCCCCAGCGCCTTCCTCACTGAGGGCTCAGGCTCAGGTTTGATCTGTGGCAGTGCCAAGCCTGGCCCTGGCCCATATCCAGGCAGGAGGTCCCTGGGTGGCCCCAGGAAGGTGGTATTGCTTGTACGGGGCACTCGCTGGAACTTCAAGCAAATTTCACCAGGCGGCCCAGGGCCTCAGCAGCCTTCACCCGTACCAGGGGCGCTGGGTCTCTCAGCAACAGCTGGAGAGCTGAGGCAGAGGGCTAGGATTAGGGTGTGGCTGCCAAGGTGCTGGCAGGCTCCCACCACCCTTCGTGGACATCATGCCTGGGAGGCTGTGACCTTTCTGTGTACCCCCCCAGCTGTGCGTGGGCCATGCTCTCCTAACAGACAGGCCTCTGCTGGGAGGGCTCAGGAGCCGATGGAAAGATAGTTTTTCCTTTTTTAGTGTTTTTTAAGCTCTTTTGGAACAGTTAAGAAGTTTCCGTGAATTACTAGAGACGATGAGGTCACCAGTGACAGGGAAAGAAATCCTGAAATCCAGGAAAATCACTTAGTCCCTGTGGGTACCCACAGGGTCAACAGGGCCCAGCGGGGGTAGGGGCCCATGGTGGGGGGGCAGGGAAGGCTCACCCATAAGGAGCTGCTCCAGGTCCACCTGGGGCCAGTGTCTGGACTCTGCATGTAGCACTAGGAACCCTGCAGGGTGGGGCAGAGGGGGGTGGAGTAAGGGGTGGGAAGGATGGAGGGGCAGATGCTGGTAGGGTAAAGGTTGGGGGGCAGCACTCACCTGTGAACAAGGGGGCTGCAGCACGGATATCTTCCCAGCCACTCTTGAAGTAGAACAGGCTGTCTCTCACCAGGCGCCCCAGCAGGTCTGGGAAGTGCAGCATCTGTGGGGAACCAGCATCAGCCCTGCCCTATACCCTGACATCTGCCCCCCCACGCCCCACCCCCCGGCCTCACCAGGTGTTTGCAGGTAGCATTGAGAAACTCGCCGTAGTGCAGGCCCCGGCCATCCTGCAGATGCCTCTGAAAGGTGCCTGATAGCTCCTCACACTCTAGGTTAGGGCTGCTCATGCACAGGGCAAACTTGCAGGCCTGGGAAACATGAGGTGAGACCCAGCCAGACAGGCCACCCCAACCCCATCCCTACTGGCTACTTACACTGGCCACGGGGATTTGGGGGTCCTGCAGGTGCAGCAGCAGGGGCACCAGCCCACTGACCACCTGCTCCAGGAAGACATCCTCACAGTCACCATGGCAGGCCTCATTCAGGTGCCCAAAAAGGCAGATAGATGCTGTGCGGACCTCCGTTTTCTCCTGGGGTAGGGGGGAAGCATCACCTAGGCTATACCCACCCCACACCTACCTCATGCCATAGACGGTGATGCTCGTGCCAGGATGGGCCAGAGACAGAAAAGCTGGCAAGAGAAGAACCCTGGGGTGGGGGCTGCCAGGCCAAGGATCTCAAGTCCACCGTGCAGACCCACAGTAAAGATGTCCCCACCCACAGTCCCACATACACTGTCAAAGAAGGGCCGCACACGGATGGTGATGTGCAGCAGCACAGGGTGAAGGTCCCGGGGCTCCACCAGGGGCAGCAGCCGCACAAGGCCGGCCATGGCTTCCAGGGCCACCAGGCTGTGCAGGTCGTCCCCATCATCTAGTCCCCCAATCATGGCTGTCAGGAGCTGGGGGCCATGGGCCCGCACCTAGGGAGACCAGCACTCAGCCTGGGCTCCAGAGCCACTGGCACTGCCCATACCAGGTCTGGGTTCCAGGGGCCAGCCCCACCTTCTCAGGGGATCCTGAAGCCAGATTGGCTAGACCTCGGAGCACCAGGCGCCGGACACTGGTGCAGGGGTCCTTCTGCCGGGCCACCAAGCTGTCCAGCAATGACTCCAGAAGCATGAGGTCGTTGACCACGTTGCTGCTGAGCAGCTGGAGAGAGGTGTGAGACTGGCTCCCACTGGCCTCACAACCCCAGGGGGCTCTCAACACATCAGCCCCTGGGGCCAAAGCAGCTGCTACCCATGAGCCTTGAGGTCCTAGCTATGGGCCTATCCCCACCGAGTGCCCTGCAGGGCTTCAGTCCAGCACAGGCTGACAGCCTGAGGCCTCACTGGGCACAGTGAGGGTGTCCCCAAGCAGGCTCTGAGACGGGGGAGGACTTTCTACCACCTGCCCTGCTTGACTCTACAGTCATGGGTCAAAGGTATCTACCTGGCCTCCCTCCCAAGGCCCTACCTCAGCCAGGAAGGCCGTGGAGGTGACCCTCTGGATCTCATATGGACTGTTCTGGGTGCAGATGAGTGCCTTCGTCACCAGGGGCAGCCGGGGACCCGCACACTTGGCCATGGCACTATTGGGGAGCACCAAGGCTGCAGGGGCTGGAGCTGCCTGCCCACACACCCACCCTGCAGGGACAGCCCAGCTCCTCCCACATTATACTGGGAATCCATTGAATAGGATCCAGCCTCAGCAGGAGCCCAGCCAACACTGCCACTACAGTGGGCAGGGCCCACTCACGTGGCCAGCCGGGTGGTCCCCTCCTCATGCCCGGATGAGGTCCTGAGCAGCTCCCAGCCACCTTGCAGCTCCACACCCTGCACCACACCTTCACTGCCACCTCGGAGCAGCACAGCCTGCAGGGCATCCACTGCACAGCTGTGGGAAGCAGGGGGCAGGGCTGTGGCCTACATACCCATGTGCACGTGCACAACTTGGGGAAAACCCTGGGTGCTGGGCCTGCCCTGCAGAGCTAGAGGCTGCATCTCCTGAGTACTGGGCCTGCTCTCACTCAGAAGCTCCGAACATTCCCCCAGGAAGTCTTGGTGCCCTCAGGTCCAAAGGCAGGCCGGACTCCCAACCCACTCTCAAGTGTCGAATGATGATGTCCTTGTTCAGAGCGGTTGTGCCCACAAAAATGTACCCAGCCAGGTCAGTGTCTGCCTCAGGAGACTGCCACCCCTTCAGAACTCTGCCAGTTGGGCACCTCATTCCCTCATCTTCCTCATAGGAGGCAGGAGGGCCAGGGGCTGGCAGGAAGTGAGGCTCTTGCCAAACTGGACTCAGTGTCCACCTACTGCTCTGGGAAGCCCTTCCTGGCTCAGGCAGTGGTACTGGGGTTGCAGTGCCCAGTAGGCAAGGTCTAGCGGGGAGGAGAGCACTGCCCATCCCTGGTACCAGATGAGCCCCTCATGTGGAAGCCTGTGGCCCACTCAAGCCCCTCCCTTGGCTCTGCCACCCCAGATGCCCATGACGGTCCTTAGACCTACCCCACTCTCCAGCCTGCCCTCCCTAGACACAGAGCTTCTGGTCTGAAGTGGACACCCATGGAAGCACGTGCCAACCTGCTGTGAGGTACCAACTGTGGCCACGATGAGTGTGTCCACTGCACCCATTGGTCACCTGTCAGACATCAGGCACCACAGATCCTCTCCCCATGACAGGCTCTTTGGACCATAAGAGGCCTTCACAGTGTGGCCCCACTGTGCAGGGCCCATGGGGGTGCCAGGTCAGCACAAGCCGGGTCCAGAACCCAGGAGAGAGCTGCTGAGGCCTACTGTATGTGGATTGTGCAGATAGGATCCCATGGTAGGCACAGGAGCATGGATTAGGCTGGTGTGGGATCCAGTGCCTGAGGGCCCATGAGACACTGGGTGGGGCCAGCCCCTCAGGAGAAAGGTGCTGGGCAGGGCAGAGGGGTGGGGGCCCAGGGGTCCTGGCACCCCAGGAAGCAGATCCCTGGGCCTGACAGTCCTCTACGAGCATTCACAGCCACTTCCTCTGTGCCTGCAGCTCCCGAGGAGTCCTTTGGTTCTAGGGGAGGTTCTGGTCTGTAAGCCCAGGTGGCATGGATGCTGAGGGGGCTTCTGCCCCTGGAAATGGAAGAAGGGCCACGCCAGTCACTGTGGTTCCTGGGGCAGCAGCCATAGCACAGCCCACAAGAGGAGGTGCAGGGCTGAGTGAAGGGGTTTTAGGGGTGCTGGTGTGGTCAAAGCCAGAGCACAGCTCTGCTGACCAGCACCACACCCTGCTCAAGGCCTCACAGCCTGCAGGGCACTATCTGGACTAGAGGCTGAACTGCAGGCTGCAAACAGTGCACTTAGCATCCGAAGCCCACACGGCAGATCCAGGGGAAGGGCATGTTTGGCTCAGGAGTGTTAACAACTAAAATGAGGGTACCTTCCTTGCCTGTCTGCTTAGAACACTGAAGGAGGTGGCATTAGCCAGGATCTGCAACCAGCTTCGACGGGGGTGGCCCATGGCCCCCAAGCTGAGGAGCTGACCCCCAGCATGCCAGGCCTGGGCCTGGTGGCCACCCGGTCTGTAAGGAGCTGTGCAGCCCTGGTCCCTGGCCTCTACTGGAGCTTTTGAGCCACTCCCAACAGCCCTGTGATGGTGGCAGTGAGGGGTGGAGGGGTAAAGCAAAGTAATGCCCCCATATGTCTCTGGCCAGACTCAGATGCCTGTGTAAATGTGGCATGGTGGTCCCCGAGGTTCCTGTCACTCAGGTTCATAGGGCCAAAGACACCATCAGGCCTGTCTGGGTGTCAGTTTATACCATGCCTGGGTGCTATGTAGAGCTCAAAGTTCCCCATGCTGGCTTAAGAATGGCCCCAGAAACCAGGCGTGGCAGGCAGGTGCCAGACCCTCACCTCTCAGCAAGCAACTCCACTTTTCCCACCCCAGGACTTCTGCCTTAGACCCAATGAAAGTGGGGAGAGAAGGACTGGGGACTCCCTGGGGAGGCCTGGAGCATCTCAACAATTCAGTGGCTCTGGGCTTGTAGCCCATGCAAGACCACCATGTGATCAGCCCAACCCAAATAAGGACCCTCCCACAGTTCCACCCTCCAAGAGGAGATACTACCTGTGGCCAGCACCTCACCCACCTGCCGTAGGGAAACAGCAGATGGGGGAGACCTTTGCTCACAGCACGTCCATGGCATTACCACTGACCACCAGCCCCCCACTGGGGCACAGGGCAACCCCTGGAAGCAGATTTACTCTTGGGTTCCCCACACTGTATCTGCCATGGGTTCTTACATGTCCTCTCCTTCAGGGCTAGTAGCTGGTAACCAGCCCTCCATCCCTGCATTGGGCACCAGGCACACCAGCTGCTACAGCCAGCACCAGGCGGGAGAAGTGGACCCAGTTACCTGCAGGGCTCAAGGCTCCGGGTGGCCGTGGGCAGGCTGGTAGCCCGCCTCTCCTTGGCCTCTAGGTTCCGTGGCAATTGGACGCCCAGCGTGCAGCTGACACGCAGCAGTAGTGCCACAAACAGCTGTGGGTAAAGCTCGAGCACCGCAGGTCCTGATGCCGGGGCAGACACGATCTCGTGCAATGCGCAGGTGGCCTAGGGAGAAGCCACCATGGGACTCCAGGACCAAACAACCAGCCTCTTGCGTACTGAGGCTGGGGCAGGAGTGGCTCAGCCTCAGGATGGCCTCAGACCCTGTGCTCTCAGCTCTTCAGGAGGGGTTCTCACAGCCAGTTTACTGCTTCAACATTGCCAAGCTGGGTTTATGTTTTTTTCCACAGGATAAAATGTGATCTCCCTTGGGGTCCAACACCTGTGAGGCCTTTACAAGCTGGGGCTCAGCACTCACACCTGTGCCCCATGCAGAAGCCAGGTGCCTGCAGGGCAGTGCAAAGGCTACCTTGTGTGGGGGCTCACCCTGGCACCCGGGCAGCTGAGGGCAGGGATGATGTGTCAGGGTGGCCCCTAGGGCTCCCACTCACCGATAGGGGCAGCAGTGTGGCCACGCGGTCAGGAGTGCTGCCCAGCAGGAAGGTGCGGTTCTCCTTGAATGGGACATCTCTGCTCACCCTCTCCAGGAGCAGCCGCAGGACCTGGGTGGCAAGGCTGGGCTCCACAGCCAGAGCCCGCCACAGCAGGCAGGTATGGCTGGAGCAGGGCAGGAGGAAGGTCACCACAGTTACACTGCAGGCCACAGCATAATGCCCACCTCCTTGGGCGATGGCCTCTGGCTCCACACACTCAGAAAAGCCCACAGACTTAGCTGCATCAAGGTGGGAAATGGCTGACTTTGGGCCAGAACTCACCCCAACTCTAAGACTCTATAAACAGCTGGCAAAAAGGGACAGCAAAAAACATCTGGGCCTCAACACAGGGCCTGAAGCAAGATGGGGGTCCCCAGGGAGTTGCCAGAAGCCAGCCCTAAGCTTCTCTGGAGGGAGCAGGACACACAGGGCATTAGCCCACTAGGGAGGCTGGACACACTGCTGGAGGACACCAGAACTGGCTACTCTCGCGGCTCTCAGAGCTCAATGACAGCTTCAGAATAACTGCTGGGCACTGAAACTCCTAAGAACAGAGCAAATTTATAAGAGAACCAAATAACCCTTTTAGAAATGAGACACTCTTGCACTCAGCAGACATATTTGGAGTCTACTGGGATATGGCAGAAGAGAAAAACAGTGAATTGGAGATAAATCAAAGAAATTACTCAGAACCCAGCACAGTGAATAAGACGGAAATCTGCAAGACAGCGTTAGAGATGGGGAGGACTGAATGGAAAGGTCTAACTGAATGTTCACGTGGTGACCCAGAAGTAGTGAAAGATAACATCTGAAAAGGAGAAGGCAGAGAGTTTTCCAAACTGATGAAAGATACTAACTACAGACTCAAGAAGCCTAGCAGTTACCTAGCAGAATACATAAAAAGGACTCTCCACTTCCGACACGAAGCAAAACACTGACATGAAGTTCACAAAGAGGACAGTGACTTGTGCCAACTTCTTAAGAGTAGCAGTGGACACCATGATACCTTGTCTCATATGCACTTAAGAAAATGTAAACTGGGTGCAGTGGCTCATGCCTATAATCCCAGCACTCTGGGAGGCCAAGGTGGGAGGATTGTCTGAGACCAGCCTGAGCAAAGTGAGACCCAGTCTCTTAAAAAAAAAAAAGCCAGGTATTGTGGCAGGCGCCTGAGTCCCAGCTATTTGGGAGGCTGAGCCAAGAGGATCACTGAAGCTCAAGAGTTGGAGGTTGCTGCGAGCTGTGACACCATGGCACTCTACCCAGGGGGACAGAGACTCTGTCTCAAAAAAATAAAATAAGGGAAGGAAAAAAAATGCAAACTAAAAGGAGAAACTCTGCAGAAATAATACTCCTGGACGGCCAAATGGACATTTTCAGTAAACAAACCTGGAGCATCTGTCATCAGCTCACACTCACTGAGGAAATTCTGGACAGTGCATTTTAGGGAAAAGAAGAGTGGGGCAGAGAGGTCAGGGTGGAGAGCGTAGGGCTCATGGTGATGTGGACAGGTGCACACAATGGCTAGAAGCAAAACACAGGGGCTGAGGTGGACGTGGCAGCAGTGCTAAGGATACTACCTATGCCCAACATGGGGCCAAGCAGTAAGTAGCTGGGGCTTCACGGACCATGTGGCTGCTATAGTGTGACAGCAGCCAAGGAAAGGAATGGGAGTGGCCGTTCCAGTGAGATTTCGCTAGCACACTGAAATTTGAATTTACTATCATTTCTATGTCATGAAATATTATTCTTGGTCTTCTCTCAACATTCTAAATGTAGAGCCTGCCCCCAGCCCACAGTGGTTGCATGGCCCCCGCTGAGGGTGCCAACTCTTGACTTCATCAATTATGCATGTTCACAGAGACCAATGTTTTCCCCAACAACATACATAGGGCAGGCAAAGCAGTGCTGTCCTCAGCTGTCCTAAACCACCCACCTCCATTACCTGGAGCTGGGTGAGTGAGCCATGCAGTTACATGTACCCTACATAGTGCTGAAGAGGGTCCCCCTGCATACCTCAACAACAGCACACCATAAGATTCCATGTAACCCATGTACACAACACTCAGGTTTGGGTGGAACCTGCCTGCCTCTGGCAAAGAGGCTGACAGGGAGGGGCATGGAAGGCTGGGCCAGGACTCCTTCTCTGCCTTGTGTGTGACCACAAAAATGAAATAAAGACTGAACAAGAGCAAAGTGGCCAGTGTGCGGGAAGATTCAACCAGATGCTGACTACGTGACAGTGGCAGCAATGGCCCAGCACCAGACACAGTGCCACATGAACCCCGGGTCCTCAAGAGGGGAAACTCTCAGAGAAAAGAAACTTGCAAACTACTAGAGTAGAAAAATGAAATGATGAGAGACTGTCAGCCTAAAAAAGATCAGAAAGCTTGTTAAATGCAGAGGAGATGAGATGAAAGGACAAGGCAAAAAATAAGAGCAGATTTAATCCCACTATATCAGTCACAAAGCACAGCTATTTATTATTTAAAAGGAACATGTCTAAAATATAAAAATAGAAAGGCCAGGCCAGGCACGGTGGTTCACACCTATAATCCCAGCACTCTGAGAGGCTGAGGAGGGTGGATTGCTTGAGTTCAGGAGTTCGAGACCAGCCTGAGCAACAGTGAGACACCATCTCTAATAAAAATAGAAAAACTAACTGGGTGTTGTGGTGAGCGCCTGTAGTCCCAGTGACTTCGGGAGGCTGAGGCAGGAGGATCACTTGAACCTAGGAGTTTGAGGCTGCTGTGAGCTATGCAGCCTTTACCTGGGGCGATACAGTGGGACTGTCTCAAAACAAAACCAGGGTGGCACCTGTGGCTCAAGGGTAGGATGCCGGCTCCATATACCGGAGGTGGTGGGTTCAAGCCCAGCCCTGGTCAAAAACTGCAAAAAAACCCCCCAGAAAGTCCAGAAGTACAGGCCAGCATGGAAACAAAGCAGGCAGATGCCTAGGTGCAGAGGTGCCACTGGCATGGCAAAGCAGTACCCTCAATCATCACAGGTTTCCCTGGGAGGAGACCCATGTTTGAACATATGTGCATTGATGGCACAGCCACTGGGGAACAAAGCAAAAGCTAACAGGAGGAAGGTACAGACACCACCAGGTGGGTCTCCAGGAGGGCTGGCCTCTGTCCACACCTGGGACAGCAAAGAAAGGTAGGAGGGCAGGCCTACACTTCAGAGGCCTTATGAGGGGCAGGGTGACCCCAGCGGGTGCTGGGTAGCACACAGGCAATACAGGGAACCCCTAGCAGGGTTGTTGGGAGTTGGTGGGACACCATGTTCATGAGGAGGAGGGCCCCAGGCTCTCACAGGGGCACAGCATGGGGCACCCTTGGGGTCTGCCACAGGTCATGGTGTGGACAAGCCCTGGGAATCCAGAAGAGACACCACAAGACATAGCCTCCACTGCCCACTGGGACCTGGGCTGATGGTACTACCAGCTGGAGTGAGTGGTAGCACCACAGAGGGAGGTGCAGGCTTAGGGAGTAAGCTGTACTATAAACAGGGGGGCCAGGGCCAGGTACCTGTCAAAGGGCAGGGGGCTGCCCAGGAGGCTGGACACCACGGCCGCACAGTGCTGAGATGCCAGGAGGTACACGCTGTGCTGGGCGGCTGGCAGGATGTGCTCTGGGGCAGCCTGCAGCTTAGAGCGTAGCACACTCACCAGCTCAGGCACCTGTAGGTAGACGGGGTGTGCTGGTCAGGCCCTGCATGGGGCTAGTCACTGGATGCACCTGCATGGGCCCCAGGGGCCAGGGGAAGGCAGAGCTGACTCCCAACACAGAGCAGCCAAGAGGACTAGGAGCTGAACAAGGACCAGACTCCATGGGAAAGTGCTATATGCCACTGGAAGGTGCTAAAAGCAGAGGTCCCTTGCACCCCACAGCATAGGACAGCACAGCTGCTCTGTCCAGCCCCAGGAGATCGAGCCTCTGCCCACCAGACAGGATCCCTGTTGGGCTGGGCCTCTGCAGGGTGTGTGAGCTTGCCCATGTTCTGCTGGACTGGAAAACGGTAACTGGCACAGTGATGGGCAGCAGGACTCTGGCCCACCCCATGCCCAGCAGTGGGCTCTGCAGCCCCTGACCAGTCCCTGGCTGGCCGAGCATAGTACTCACAGCCCTCAGGATGGGGCCTAGTCATGGGAGCTCCTCCACAAGGGGACACTAGGCTGGGAGTCAGAATCTCCTCATCCTCAAGTTTGGTGGCCCTACTGCCAGGCTGCACAACTGAAAACACCACGGTTTAGGGTGGAAACAGGAACAAGCTGTGGGCCCAGGGTAGCCCCTGGGAAAGGGGCCCAATTGTGGGCAACTGTCAGCACCAATGGCAGCTACACCAGGAGGCCCAAAGTGGCCAGGAGCCTTCCTGGCTTGGCAGACTCATCTGGACGCCCCCACCAGCCACCCCTTGTCCAGCCTGGTGGTGTCCCTTAGATGGCTGTCCAGGTCTGGGGGTCACCTGCCGCATGTCAGATGGTCTTCTCTGCAACCCTGGCTTCTAGAAAGTTTTGATTGCAAGGATGGGTGAACTTCTAACAAAGATTTCTCTGTACAAGTGCAGGTCCTTAACCCCTGGGGGGAGATTTTGCGTAAAGGCTCTGAGCACGCAGGCCAGCCTGGTAGTGAAATGACACTGTCTATTCTCAGAGCCACTGCTGGCTTGTTGCACACTGTTCTGAGCAAGCTGTGAGTCCCTCGGCTCCTCAGCAATGGGGCAGTGACTCCACTGAAGACTCACAGGTCTGTGTTACAAGCCAGTGGACACTGGAAGCAATGACTTACCCCACCTCAGCACTTCTGGGCTCACCCTGCTCCCCTGTGCTAATGTTCGCAGTTATTTTATTTTATTTTATTTTATTTTATTTATTTATTTATTTATTTTTGAGACGGAGCCTCAAGCTATCCCCCTGGGTAGAGTGCCATGGCATCACAGCTCATAGCAACCTCCAACTCCTGGACTCAAGCAAGTCTCCTGCCTCAGCTTCCCAAGCAGCTGGGACCACAGGCGCCCGCCACAATGCCCGGCCATTTCTTGGTTGCAGCCATCATTGTTGTTTGGTGGGCCTGGGCTGGGGATTCGAACCCGCCACCCTAGGTGCACGTGGCTGGCGCCTTAGCCGACTGAGCCACAGGCGCTGAGCCTATTTTATTTTTTTTGTAGAGACAGAGTCTCACTTTATTGCCCTCAGTAGAGTGCTGTGGTGTCATAGCTCACAGCAACCTTCAGCTCCTGGGCTTAGGCGATTCTCTTGCCTCAGCCTCCTGAGTAGCTGGGACTACAGGCGCCCACCACAATGCCTGGCTATTTTGTTGTTGTTGTTGCAGTTTGGCCGGGGCTGGGTTTGAACCTGCCACTGTCGGTATATGGCGCTGGTGTCCTACCCACTGAACCATAGGCACCGCCCATGTTGGCAGTTATTGTTTCCAGAAACCTGTCACTTTCATGAATTTTCTTTTTTTCTTTGAGACAGAGCCTCAAGCTATCCCCCTGGGTAGAGTGCCATGGCATCACAGCTCATAGCAACCTCCAATTTCTGGGCTCAAGCGAGTCTCCTGCCTCCACCTCCCAAGTAGCTGGGACCACAGGCGCCCGCCAGAACGCCCGGCCATTTTTTGGTTGCAGCCATCATTGTTGTTTGGTGGGCCTGGGCTGGGGATTCGAACCTGCCACCTTAGGTGTACGTGGCTGGCGCCTTAGCTGATTGAGCCACAGGTGCCGAACCAGTTTCATGAATTTTCAAGCTTCGGGGAACTCAGCTGTTCACGGACGTGCTTTGTCATCTTTTGTATCTCTGCTTTGTATTTTGCTTTTATGTGTATTGACCCTGTTCCTGTGACTTGACATATCAGAAATTTATCTAATTATCTGAGTGGGTTTATTTATCTTCTCTTTTGCACACTTAGTTTTTCAACAACTAGAACCTATTGGTGCCTGTGAGCATGTGAGTTTACACTTTTCACAAAGTTTGAAAACATCATCTGGGCACCCTGGGTTTGGTAGGCCCTGGAGGTGAGGCCATTTCCACACTAATTTCTCAACTAGAATTTCTGAGGACTGTCACATCTCAGCTCTCAGAAGGTCCCCAATAGCCAGCAAGGTCCCTCTAGTGCCAGGATAACGGTCTGCGTTCCAACCCCCTGAGATGCCAGGCTCACCTCCTAGGCCATGCCTCTCAACCTCAGGGGCCCCCATGGAGGCTTTTCCCCACCTATCATGCTGGATCTGGGCTGCTGCTTACCCTGGCTTCACTGAGTTGCAATTCAGACACCTGGCAGCTGACCTGGGTATGTCACATAGCCTCGGTATCAGCATGCTGTGGTCCCAGCACTGCACAGTCCCATAGATACTATCTCCTTCACGGACAGGCCTGGGCCCCGGTGACTTCTACACCACCTTTTGTCTCTGTGGACTTTCCTGCCCTGGACCATCACACACACGCAGTTGCACAGTGCCAGATGGTACCTGGCTCCTTCGGGGCACAGTGCTCTCAAGCTTTATCAGCATTGCAGCGGCTGTGGGTGCTTCACCCCTTTCTATGGGCGGGTAACACCCCCTTGTACAGTAGGCCACATTCCTTTTATTCGTTCTCAAGCTGATGGCATTTGGCTGCCCTTCCTTTCTGGATATTATGAATAACACTCTGAATACTTGTGAATGAGGCTTTCAGCTGTATTAGGAGGCCCAGGCGTGAGAGTGCTGGGTAACAGGGAACTCTGTGCTCTGAGGCGCTTCCAGGCTGTCTCCCTGGCTGCTCTGCCCCCATCCAAGTGTTCTGGGGAGCCTCCTCTTCTCGGTGATCTGTCCTCCCCTGCCCCCATAGGGAGTCAGGGATACATGGTTGTTCACCTGCCGGCCCTTTGGGCTCTGCTTTATCATGTCGCATGCTGGGGGCAGTCACATGTCAGCATCTCTCAGGGCAGGGAACAGATCCCCACAACCCCAGCAGGTATGGGAAGCTGGTGCATGGAGTCCTAGTGAGGGCCGAGATGTGTGCTGTGTGTGTTGCAAGCAGACCTCACATCCCAGCCCGGCCTGGCAAGGGGGCCCACACATGCAAAAGCAGCACCCTGAGGACAAGGCCACAGGGAGGCCAAGAATGGAGGACCTGGGGCCATAAACCTCTTGGAAGAAAGCACAGGGCAAAAACTTTGTGACATGGATCTAGTACTGAATTCATGGACACAACACAAAAGCATAGGCAACAAAGAAAAATAGGTCAGGCCTGCAGTCCCAGCGACTTGGAAGGCTGAGGTGGGGGGATCACTTGAGCCCAGGAATTTGAGGCTGCAGTGAGCTGCTGATGAGGCCACTGCACTCTAGCCTGGGCAACAGAGTAAGATTCCACATTGAAAAAAGAAAAACAAAGAGGAGAAGGAGAAGAAAACAAGAGAGAAAGGCAAACAGGGCCATGTCAAACTTAAAAACTTTTGTGTCTCAAAGAAATAACCAACAGTGTAAAGAGGCAACTTACAGAGTGAAGAATATTTGCAGTGCCACCTGCACACCTGCCCACCACACCGGCCCTCACCTTCTCCAGGAGTGCGCTGCCCCGAGCCTGCAGCAGGCAGTTGATCATGGCTGAGGTGGCCTGGGAGCAGTTCTTGTCGGGGTCTCCCAGGCCCTCAAACATAGTCAGCAAGAAGCTGATGAGCTGGTCTGGAGGGAGGCGCTTGGCGATAACCTAGGAGATGACAGTGCCAGAAGGTGGAAGAGGGTGGGGCTGGTACCCTCACAGCACTCCTTCCAGGCATCTAACTACAGAGGCTCTACCCTTCTCCTAGATGTCCCTGCCCTGAGCCTGCCCCTGCCCCTTCCATGAGCTCACAGTGCAGCTGTGGGCCCTGAGGGGTGGGGGTTACCCCTGGGGTCCTGACTCCCTCCCACGGCTCCTCCTGACCAGTGAGGCACAGCAGGATCTAGCCAAGCAGTGTAGTCACTCTGGGCACCCCAGAGCAGAGGGACAGCCTGAGACCACAGCCCCTGCTCCACTTCACCTGGCCATGGCAGGGTCTTTGCTTCCTACACCAAAGCCCCCTACCCAGCAAGGGCCCTGGGACCCCTCCCTCCTCTGCAGGAGACAAAGCTTCTAGAAGGCAGCCCCAGGCCCCACATCAGAGAACAGTAACTGGGAAGGGGCAGCTCAACTCCTCAGAGCCCTGTTGAGCCTCTCAAAGTGGACACCAGGCAGCACAGGGTGAGAAGGCAAGCAGGACGCAGAGCCCAGGGCCAGCCCAGGGCCAAAAGACTATGGCAGGAGAGGATACAGCGCCTCTCTCTAGAATGCAGTGGATAAGGCCCCTTAACCAGGCAAAGGCAGGACCAACCCCAGCCCCTTAGCTAGATAACCAGAGTCCAGTGTACCCTGCAGACCATGCCCTAGCCACAGGTGGCCCTGCGTGAGCTCAAGGCAGCCTCTGAACACACAGGAAAGTCCCAAGAACCTGCACCTTTGGCAAACAGGCTCAGGGTGCAGGTGGTAGGCAGCCAGGCCAGTGGAACCCCATTCCCTCCAGGGGTGGTATGGGTGGTGCCTACAGAGCCTGGGAGAGCCCAAGCTCTGGCTCCAAACTCTTCTTAGCCATGGACAGCGCAGGCCCCTCCTCCCTGAACAAGTGCTACGCAGGTACCTGGGCCATGATGTGGCAGGTGTGTAAGAGGATGGCCGGGTCTGGGTGCGCAAGGCCATCCTTGAGGGCAAGGAGCCGCTCAGCTGAGTCATCACAGTAGTCTCGGGAAAAGCCTGAAAGGTGGGAGGTGCAGGCAGTTGGGTGGAGGCCTTCTTGGCATCCTGTAGGGGCTGTGTACTTCCCCTCTGCCCCAATGAACTCCAAGGGCTCACCCTCGTAGCACAGCTGGAGGGAGAGCAGGGCATGGACGCAGCCCATGGCTTCCTGGCGGGCGGCAGGCCACGGGTCCGCGCACCGTGGGGAGAAGAGGCCCACGAGGAGGCCCAGGTTGTGGAAGGGCGTCAGGGCCTGGGGGAGGCAGCCAGGAGGGTGGCCCACGCTCAGCTTCCTCCCTTGACCCTGTGTGGCCTCTGTCCACCTGGTCCCCCTGGCAGACACAGGGCAAGCAGGGGTGTGCCGGTGGCAGGACCAACGGGAGGAGGGGGAGGGAATGGCAGGTCAGGTATGCTGGGATGTGGGGCCACACACCAAGGTCCCCCAGAGCAGGCTGGTAGCCAGGCACTCACGCTGACGTGCAGATGCTCCCGGAAGTACTTCAGTAGGCAGCTACTCAGGCTCAGGGCCTGCACCCTTTCATGGCCCTGGGGGGACTTGATCCACGGGCTCAGGTGCTGGGGAGGAGGGGGCTTCACACAGGTGCCTGCAGGGGCAGCCCAGGAGAGCAGACCCATGTGCCAGGCAGGGGGTGGCTCCCACCTCAGGGTCCCCTGCAGCCCCAGCCCTGCCACTCGTCCTCCAGTCTGGCTCAGAGCTGGTGGGGGTGGAGTTATAGGTAGGAGTAGGGGTACAGTTGGGAGTGGGAGCTGCCCAGCCTAGAGGGGCACATCCTGGAAAGTGGGTGGGTTGCTGGTAACTGGGGAGAAGCTGCAGCACAACTGTGGCCTTGCCGTTCTGCCCCCGTGATGCCCTCCAGTTGAGCCCACAAAGCACCTGTGGGGACCCCCATACCCTCACCATGAGGGATCCAGGCCCATCCAAGTCTGGGCCTCTGCTGTCTACATGCCTGCTGGCAGGAAGGTACTACCCACTTGCTCACAAGGTCCCCCCAGTTGCAGAGAGCACCAAATCATTTTGGGTGCCCCTGTGGGTGAGGAGATCCAGAGACCTGGGAGGGGGCAGCAGCTGGGCAGAGCCCCTCCCTTCACACCTCGACCATGACCTGTAGGCCCTGAGGGGTAACATCCCGCTGCAGCAGGCTTGTCATCAAGTCCTTGAGAGCACACATGGTGTCCAGATACAGCGCCTGGAAGGAGAGCCAGGCCACCCAGTCCCACTGGTGACCCCACTGCCCACAGTGGCCTTCCTGTTTCCCCCCCAGATGCAGGCACATAGCAGGGACATGCAGCTATACCTCCTCACAGCCCTGGTGCTCTCCCTGAGGCTCCGGCACCAGGGCCATGACGCTGTGTAGACAACCCTGGATCACATCCGCCCGGGCCTGCTCCCCTAGCGCTGGCTCTAGAGAGCTGAGCTGGAAGTTAAGGGCCAAGGCCATGACCCTATGGCAGGCCCACCCACCTAGAAACCTCTGGGCCTGTGTGGACAGCACAGCCACCACTATGTTCAGCTGGCTCTGGGCCCAAGGCTGCAACCCCCCACAGCAATGTACCACAGAAGCTGGGAAGGATACGCCAGGTGAGCACAGGTAAGCATGGCCTCCTTCCGGATGGGTGTTAAAGTGTCTACAGGCTCTGCCCTGATGAGCTCCTGGCAAGGCAGCCGGAGGTTCAGCCCTTGAGGAGGTACCGGCTTTCCTCCCAAGCTCTGAGAGTCTGTCCTCACAGGCCCCACACCCCATCCCCAGGCCATGTTCACACAGTCACCCTTTGGTCCTACCCTGTCCCCACCCACTGCCGCCAGTGCCCATGATGCCATTCTCTGTCTCCTAGGAATTGCCTGGAACCAGCCACACCACTGGTACTCACCATCATCTGTGCCACCAGCTCTGCTTTCCTGGAGAAGTGGAAGGAGCTGGCCTGGGCACTACAGATGGCGTGGCTGACCATGCACGAGCTTCGGACCAGGCACAGCTTCAGGGCTGGGTCCTGGAGGGACACCAGCCGCAGGAGGTCATCGACACTGCCCCAGGGCCCAGCCAATACATACCCCCTTTCCTCTTGCCACAGCTAGACAGCTGCTTTGTCTCAGACAAGCTCTCTGGCCAGTCCTTCTACGTGTCAAAGTCCATGTAGAGGATGTCCAGGGTCCCACCGTGTCTCTGTCCCAGGCACATGGACCACCCTCCAGACAGGGGGCCAACTTCCCTGTGGGCTCAGAGACGGGTAAGGGGAGGTGTCCTGAGGACATACAGGGCTGGCCCTGCCATGCCTACAGCTGGGGGAAAAGTAGCTCTGAGAATAGCCCCACCCTCCAATCTACCCCAGGAGGTCCAGAGGGTCTGACTGTCAAGGGGCCCCAACTGTCCCCAGCCAGGATCTTATCAGGTTAGTGCCAGAGATGCCAGAAGGGAAGTGAGTTAGGTAGGTGAGAGACCTCAAGGGACCAGTGAGCCTCCTGCCACTGTCACTGGCTATGGGTCAGTCCCTCCTAGGTATGGGGGTGTAGAAAGGTGCAGTCCCCAAGACCAGGGAGCAGAGTCAGATAGTCACAATCCTGGGCCAGGGGTTTAGCCCAGTCTCTCGCTCCAAAGAGATGGCCGAAACTTCCTCTCTTGCCCACCCTCTAGGCAGGGCCTGAGCCAGGGCAAGAGTCCTGGACCCTGTTCCAGTCCTCAGAGGAGGGGCTGGTCCAAGGGAAATGGGAGCAGGGGAGGGTATATTCTAGAATGTTTTCCCACAGGCTGGGAGCGGGAGCCCCGGCAAGCTGCCCCCTGGCCCTGCCCCTGAGGCTCAACCCAGCCCAGAGAGCCAAGAGAAGAGAAGCAGAGAGCTCACACTCAGTTCCTACAACTGTACCTTGGTCTCTACCTTTATTCCCAGAACCTGAACAATGAAAAGTGAAATAAATAAATTAAAATGGGAGAGCCTGATGTCAGCGGCCCCCATGGTCCCCTGTATGCACAGGCTGCCGTGGCGCCCACCTTGGTGCTGAAGCACCGGAACATGCCGGGCAGGATGTCTGATTCCACCCTGGCCAGCATCCCCTCGCGGGGTGCCCGTGCTGCCACATGCCCGTAGCACAAGATCAGCCCGCTTTTCACTTTTTCCACTTCATTTTCACTTCGATCCTGAGGGGCCAGAGGAAGCAGCAATTACAACTGATGTACCAGACAAAGCCTGGGACTGAGGCTCACTGAAGTTCTCTAGGAAGGGGCTGGAGCTGGTCATCAGCTGTGTGACCCAGCTGGCAGACAACACCACCTTGTTAGGGACAGCAGGAGGGGCCAGGGCCAGGCACAGGCCCTATGGGGAGTGAGTGGCAGAGGGAAAAGGGCAGCATGGTGGGTGAGCAGGAGGTAGGCTGGGACATCCCAGCAGAGGCCTCTCCGACATGTGCACCAGAAAGGGCTGGGAGGCCCCATGCCAAGTTCATCCCTGCATTCTACACCTGAGTGGGGCCACAGCAGGAGGCCACCCCTCTTGGGTCCAGCCCTGGCTCTGGCAAGTCTGCCAGTGACTGACAAAAGTGCAGCCTCTGCTGGCCACCAAGGAAGGCCTTCTGATTTTCTCCTGGGGACGGGGCCACACATGCAGGCTCCGCCCACGCAGGGCCTAATATCTGCTTTGTGCCCCACCCCACACCTGCCCTCAATCCCCCCAATTTATCACGACATTAAAGAATAGAGCAGGGGCTGAGAAACAAAAACCACAGACAGTCCTCCTCCACCCTGGCCATCAGGCTGACCTCTGTACCTTAAAAATGTTGAAAATGCCGATGGGTTTTCTAAACACAGCCGACCTTACAAAGTCTTCCAGCTGGGCCAGGACATCCTCCAGGTGGGAGCTGGCACAGATCCCAAAGCAATATGCGAGGCCCTGGGAGGGACACACAGGGGTGCTCACACTGCACAAAGAGGAACCTGCCCCTACACTAGAGCTGTATACAGGGAACAGCACACACATGGTATACACGTGTGTACATACATACATACACATGCACAGATGCAGAAAGTGCATGTGCACACACGCACACTATACACACAGCAGATGGCACATGCACACTGTACACACGATATATACTCACACTGCATAGAGCAGACGGCAAACGCCGCATAGTGGAGAGAGCACATGTACGCTGCATAGTGCCAACAACACACGTGCACACTGCATAGTAAACACGACATACATACACTGCATAATGCAGACAGAACACACGCACACTGCAGACGGGACACACACATACTGCACAGTGCAGATGGAACAGGCACACACACGGTGCATAGTGCAGATGGCACACACACGGTGCATAGTGTAGATGGCACACACACACGCTGTATAATGCAGATGGCACACACACACCCACATAGTGCATACAGCTCACACACACACTGTGCACACTGGAAACAGCACACGCACACCATGCACAGTGCAGGCACATGCCATGTACAGTGCAGACAGCACACCATGCGCACACATGTTCATACACAAGTGCACACACCGCATGTGCAGATGGTGAAGACTGAACATGTGTGCACATCAGAAATACTTGCAGAAGCAGAGGCACCTTGCACACATCTATGCACGTTTACACACCATGTACAACATATACATGTCCACACACACAACCCACACACACACTCGTGCATGTGCTGGCTGCCTGAGAGAACAGAGGCGATGGCTGTCCTCCAACTGCCCACAAGGAGAGTGACGGCCACCTCACGGTCTGCCTGCTCCTGGTATCGGGCTGTTTCCAGCAGCTCTTGAAGATGTTTCCTCACCACGTCCTTGCTGGAAGCAACACCCAGGGCGGTCCCTATGCATTTGTACAGGAAGTGCTGAAATGAAGCCAGAGAGTGAGGTTGTGCCTGGCTCCTGCAGGAGGCCAGTGCTGCCACACAGACGTGGGAGGGCCTGTTGGGAGTTACAACATGAGCTCCTACAAGCACGCACTGGCAGAGCCTGGCAGCGTCTGGGGGCAAGAGGCAGGGACAGTGGGCTCCTGCACCTCTTAGCCCTCTGCCACCAAGCCACAGAGATAGATTCAGATAGCAAGTGACATAGATGGAAGGCAGAAGCACCTGGAGCATGAGACCCAGGATGCCCCAGCAGCCTACCTTCTCCTGGGGTGTCCCATTGTAACAGGGCAGTTGCCTGCACATCTCTAGGCTCAGCTGGCAGACCCACAAGTTGTCAGAGACAACAGCCAGGGTGTCTCGCAGGAACTGTGGGGAAGGAACACCCATCAGGAGCAGGCTGAGGAAGGGCCTCAGATCTGGCCTGTCACCACCTGAAGGTCTTGGGGTGGCCCCTGTCAGGAGTCCAGGTGCAGTGGCAGCAGAGCAAGGCCTGTGTGGTCAGCTGAGTGGGAGGCTTGGGGCAGGAACAGCTCTGGGCCAGGCAGGGGTAGAAGACAAGGCCCAGTAGCCAGGAGTTTGGCCTTGGCTGTTAGAGGTTAGACGCTTGGTCCCAGCAGTCTGCAATAGGCAGAGGTCCTTGCCCAAGAGCAGCTGCCTGCACCCGCTGCTCCTCCAGCCACACCAGAAGGGTGAGGCAGGTGTGGTAACCATCAGGGGCTTTGGGGGGTGCAGTCCCAGCACCTGCCACCCCACCCTCCCCACCCAGCCCAGACGCCATCTCCACACCCTCAACAGCCCATGCCCTCGGCCTCTCTTGTCTCTTACCAGCAGCAGCTTTTCCTCCCACTCCTTTTGGGGCAGGGTTTCCTCAGTATATTCTGAAACAACAGTAGTCCAGTGGACCTATGCCCTGCCCCACTAGGGGTCTTTAGGGCCTAAACTTATCCTGGCCCAGGTCCCGCCCATCTTCTGGGGCTCAGAGAAAAGGCTCAGCAGCCTCCAACCCACCCTGGTTGCACCCTCTCCCCACCTGCTCAGGGGATAGCAGGAGGCCTTTCAAGTCCCAGGCTGTCCAGGACCACAATGGACATGGTCTGTTCCAACTTACACAAACCTGGCCACATGGGCTAGCCCTGAGGCTACCCGGGCAAGAGTGGGGTCAATAGTAGTTGGTGAGCCCTGCCCCCCACTGAGTTCTATTCTCCCTCCTTGAACCCCACAAAGCCTCACCTTCCAGGTACCCCAGCAGTAGGGGAATGGCTGTCTCCCACTGCTGACCCAGCAAAGGGTGAACGCTACGATGCAGGGCGTTCAGGAGACGCAGTGAGGCTACCCCACGCCCATCCCCCAGGTAAGGGCTGGAAGACACTACCTGAAGAGGGACAGAGGTGGGAGCAGGGTCTGAGCAGGCGGCTCTCAGCCCAGGCTCACACCTGCACCTGGCTCTTGTGAAACTGGGGATGTGGTAATAGAGGACAGCCTTGCTATGAGTGCCGGCCTGGTGGCTGCTCACTGAGAAGGCCTGAGAAGTCCCTCCCTGGGACACAGGGACTCCTCACATCCTCTGAAGGGCCCGGGACCCAGCTGCCACCTCAGGAGGCACCTCCTATGGGGCAGCACACTCACCAGGAGTCTCGTGGCTACAGCATAGGGCGAAGGGAGCTTCACTGGAGACAAGAGATGAGGAAACAGTCACTCAGAGGCTAGCTCAGCTGCCTTTGGGGGTGGGACGGCCAAAGCTATGGCTTTGGTGGTCACAAATGGGGGGGCTGTTGCGCACCGTGGGCACCCTGCTGGATGAGGAAGGCGTCGGCCCCCACCTCCTGCCTCTTCTGTGCCAGATGCAGGAGGCTCCTGCAGAGTGGAGTCAGGGCTCTGGTGAAGCGCACAGGGATGAGGAATTCTAGCAGGTACGGCCAGAGGACCTGGAGGTAGAGGCAGCTCAGTGCCAGCAGGGCCTGGGCGTCCCAGCTCCACACAACAGCAATAAAGGCCACAGGCCCCACTTGAGCTCAGAGTGTTGGGGCACACCCTGTGTTTTGCCCTGCTGTGGCCAAGGCAGCCTCTGAATACTACCCAGCCACCACTGCACAGTTTAGCTGTCACCCAGGACCCAGAGTTGGGAGGGGAGGCAGGGAAAACGCCAAGGGGGAGCATGGGGGTAAGGCTGGAGAGGAGGCCAGAGGTACTCTGAACTCACGTCACTCATCCTGTCCATGGCGGTGCTGACCAGATAGAGCGTGCGGATACTCATGGCCCGCACACTGTCAGCCATGAGGTCCTCGCTGTTGGGGCCCAGATTCTCAGGCTGGAAGTGAAAGAGGCAGAAGACAAGCATGAGTGGAGCACTGTGTATGCGTACCAAGGTTTAGGTGTGGCAGTAAGACAGACCTCATCAGCTGCCCATGGGGATGCCTGTCACCCGCCATAGAAAGCGGACACTCTCCATTAATGTCACCCAAGAAAACAGGCTCGCTAACCCAGTTCCTTAGCATTTCTGTTTCTTTTTTTTTTTTTTGTGAGACAGAGTCTCACTTTGTTGCCCATGATAGAGTACTGTGGCATCATAGCTCAAAGCAAACTCAAACTCTTGGGCTAAGATGATTCTCTTGCCTCAGCCTCCCAAGTAGCTGGGATTACAGGTGCCAACACAATGCCTGGCCTTTTTTTTTTTTTTGTAGTTGTCATTATTGTTTGGCAGGCCTGGGGCTAGGCTCAAACCTGCCAGCCCCAGTGTTATGTGGCCAACACCCTAGCTTCTGAGCTACAGATGTCGAGCGCCTTAGCATTTCCTGTAAGATACTTGACTCCATAAAAAATAGGACAGGCACAGTGGCTCACATCTGTAAACTCAGCACTCTGGGAGGCCAAGGGGCAAGAATTGCTGAGGTCAGGAGTTAGATCATCTTTGGCAATAGGGAGACCCCATCTCTAGAAGGAAACCAGAAATATGAGGTGGGCATCATGGTGGGTGCCCATAGTCTCTGCTACTGAGGAAGCTGAAGCCAGAGGACCGCCTGAGCCCAGGAATTTGAGGTTGCTGTGAGCCATGATGCCACCACTACACTGTAGCTTAGGGAACAAAAAAAAAAAAAAAAAAAAAAGAAAGAAAGAAAAGAAACCAAACAGAAACTACAAACTATGTGATAATGAACACTGGGAACATGCACAGAATCGCCAGCAACATAACTATTAGCACACACAGGCAAAGGAGGTTGCCTAAAAATAAACTAGAAAAGGGGAAAAATATTAACAATATGTATAAGGAAAAAGCCCTAGAAAAATGATGTGAAAAATTGTAACAGTTGAAATAAAGAGTTCAATTCAGGAAATTCATAATGCAACAGATATCACTGAAGAAGAGATTACCAACTTAGAAGCACAGACTGAAGAAGACTTCAAGGATGGGCAGTGCCTGTGGCTCAAAGGAGCAAGATGCTGACCCCATATGCCAGAGGTGGTGGGTTCAAACCCAGCCCCAGCCAAAAAAAAGACTTCAAGGATGAAGAAATTTAAAAAGACTAGAGGAAGAAAAAGCTCAAGGACCTGAAAGGAAGCTGTGCCAGCATGAGATGACAGGGAGAGCAGAATAAGAGAGCAGATAACTGAGGGCAAGAAGCACTGAAGGAGACAAAAGGCACACGGGATGCACCTGAACAGGGCCCACAGAGCCACAGGCCAGGATGGTGTGGGTGAGCAGGACGAAAGGCATGACAGGAAGATGGTGGACTAACATCTCTTATAATGTGGATGTGAAAATCCTCAACAAAATACTAGTGTGCTGCTGCATGGAGAAGGCAGGGACACAGGAGCCCCTCACAGCAGCCCACTGGCCAAGCACGGTGCAGCCCGAGAGCCGAAACCCATGACAGAGGTGGCATCTAGACCCCCACAGTCACCAGCTGCCACGAGTCCATACTGACATAGGCATGTGGACACAGGGCAGGGAGAGGTCTGTCACAACAGAAAGCTAAAAAACTAAGCGTTGAAACATTAGTGGAGTTAAAAAGCCATCGACTGATGCTAAAACCAGCTGATACTAACTTTAATCAGCAGCAGATATTGGGTCAGCCCCAAAATCTCCACAAACTACCTACAAATTGCAAGAGGACAGCAACTATGAGTACAGAGACCTCGCGGAACAAGTAGTCAGAGCTAAGGAGACTAGCGCTGTGACAGCCAGCTCTATGCTGTGACACATCTTCTTCCAGGACAGTCAGTGTAAACTGCATCACTGGAATCAAATCATGAGCAAACACCAGTCCCACATGAGAAACATCTAGCAAAACAACTGGCCTGAACTCTTACGAAACGTCCAGGTTGACAAAGAAAGATAAGTGGGTACAAGACAAAATCACACACATGCCCAGCTCTATGTTGGAAACTGCAGCCAAAACAGTTGTAGGGACAGACAGTAAAATGTGAATATGGACTGTACCTCAGGCAGTATCATGGCCTCAGTGTTAAATCTCATGATTTTGACAACTGGACTATGCTTGTGCAGAATGGCCTTCTTAGGATATAAACACCAAAGATATTCAGTATTTAGGGTCATGATGTCTCAAGTGATTTCTCAGATGAGTTAAATGTGCATGTATGCGCATGTGTGTATGTACAAAATAGAGAATACGAAAGGTATGACAGGAAGATGGTGGACTAACATTTCTTATAATGTGGATGTGAAAATCCTCAACAAAGTACTAGCAGACTGAATCCAAAAATATATAAAAATGGTTATACACCATGGCCAAATGGCATTTATCTCAGGAATGCAAGGTTGGTTTAACATCTGAAAATCATCTCCTGCAATGAAACATTGTTGCTAGAATAAATAACAAAAACTATGTGCTCATTTTAACAGACACAGAAAAAGTGCCTGATAAAACTTAGTAACTCTTCATGACAAAAATATTCAGGTGGCATCTGTGGCTCAAAGGAGTAGGGCGCCAAAACCCAGCCCCGGCCAAAAACTGCTAAACAAAACAAAACAAAAAAAACATTTCAACAAAAACATTCAACAGGGTAGGAACAGAAGGGAATATCCTCAACAGCAAACCTCATACTTAGTAGTGAAGACTAACTACCCTCATGCTTAGAAAAGGAGCAAAGGTGTTTGCTCTCACCACTTTTATGAGGTCATTAAATGTGAAATGTCCAATTTCAAATCAAAAGTTTAGTTTATTGTATCTCAAACAAGAAGCAGTATAGTTAATTAAAGTCTGCACCTCAACTATCGACACAGTTTTGCCATCCTAATGGTAGCTTGTTTATTATGCCAGCAGCAAAGAAGCCTGGAGAGTGAGTGGTGGTAAAATTGCAAAAGGCATTTCCACAGCTTGTTAAGAGGTGAATATCTTCCTCTGCAGGAAGTGACCCAAACCTGGGAGGAGTGGTGGTCAGTTGGTGCAAGGTCTGTGGACGAGACAGAATTTCCAGCTTCTGCAGTTCAAGGTCTGGTGGAGATGTGGATGAGACAGAATTTCCAGCTTCTGCAGTTTTTTTTTGAGACAGAGCCTCAAGCTGCCCCCCTGGGTAGAGTGCTGTGGCATCACAGCTCACAGCAACCTCCAACTCCTGAGCTCAAGTGAGTCTCCTGCCTCCGCCTCCCAAGTAGCTGGGACTACAGGCTCCGGCCACAACGCCTGGCTATTTTTTGGTTGCAGCCGTCATTGCTGTTTGGCGGGCCCAGGCTGGATTGGAACCCGCCAGCTCATGTGTATGTGGCTGGTGCCTTAGCCGCTTGAGCCACAGGTGCTGAGCCCAGCTTCTGCAGTTTGAACAGCATCCCTATTGACCAGTCTCAGCTGCTTAATCAAAAGTGTCCTTGTCATGCTGTCCAGTTGCTTCAGCAGACACCACTGTAACCCGTTGGCAGGTATCACAAAGCTGGACCACCAAACAGACACTATGAGCTTTCTTTGACTAATATTCAGTTTCATGCTGTGTTAGGCACTTCATTTCTATCCAGTGATTGTGCCAAACACCTGCAGTTGTCAAGAATAGTCCATTTTTTATCACAGGTAACAACGTGGTACAGAAATTTGTTTGCCTTTGTGTCATGACAGCGAGGAAAGTCAAGTTTCAAGATTTCTCTTCTGATACTCATTTGATTCATGCAGAACCCATGTATCCAGCTTCTTTACCTTGCTGATTTGCTTCAAATGGTCCAACATTGCTGGAATAGTAATGTCAGACCTTGCTGCTAATTCACATGTAGGTTGATGGTTTTGCTCCCACTGCAGCTTTTAGCTCATCCTTACCCACTTTTATCTCAGGTCGAGATTTTCAAGATTAAAATCACCAGAATAAAATTTCTCAAACCATCGACATACTGTGTGTTCATTTGCCACATCTTTCCCAAAGACTTCACTGATATTTTGAGCTATCTGTACTGCATTTATTTCATAACAGAACTCATATTCGAAAATAACACAAATTTTTTATTTATCCATGGTTTCACAAAAATTGCTCTAAAAAAATTCTGAAAGATAATCACAAGCCAAAATGTGTATTGGATGTCACCTTCATGATAAAAATAAAATAAGAAGTGTCAAAGTGAAATGTCAGCGGTATCAACCTGCAAACTCAGTACTTAAGGAAATCAGACATTTCATCCTTAATAACCTTAATATTCAACGCTGTATTGGAGTGTTTCTGCCAGGCCTTAATAGTGTTAATATGGAAATATTCCTCAAATGGATATGCTGATTTAATGTAATTCCTATCAAAATTCCAGCTGACTTTATAGAAACTGACAAACTGGGCCTATGATAAATTCATATGGAAATTGAAGGGACTCAGAATGGCCAAAATAATCTTGAAAAAGAACAAAGTCCGAAGAAGGCTTGGCACCCATAGCACAATTGATTATGGTGCTGGCCACATGCACTGAGGCTGGGGGGTTCGAACCTGGCCTGGGCCAGCTACACAACAATGACAACTGCAACAACAAGAACAACAAAAAAAACCAGCCTGGCATTGTGGCAGGCGCCTTTAGTCCCAGCTACTTGGGAGGTTGAGGCAAGGGAATTGCTTAAGCCCAAGACTTTGAGGTTGTTGTGAGCTATGACGTTACAGCACTCTACCAGGGTGACATAGTGAGACTCTGCCTCAAAAAAAAAAAAGACAAAGTCGGAGGACTTACACTTCCCAGTTTCGAAATTTACTGTGAAGCTACAAGTGATCTAGGCAGGGTGGTGCTGGCCTTAAGTGAAAGGGCAAATGGAGCAGGAAAGGGCGACCCTGGGCTGCCTCTGGGGACTTGGCTTTTTAAATTTCTTAATTGTGACAAAATACACATATAATTTACCACTTTAGCCATTTTATTTATTTATTTATAGACAGAGCCTAATTTTGTTGCCCTCGGTAGAGTGCCATGGTGTCATAGCTCATAGCAACTTCAAACTCTTGGGCTTAAGTGATTCTCTTGCCTCAGCCTCCCAAGTAACTGAGACTACAGGTGCCTGTCACAACGCCCGGCTATTTATTTTTAAGAGACAGGGTCTTGCTCTTGCTTAGGCTGGTCTTGAACTAACCTCAGGCAATCCACCTGTTTCAGCCTCCCAAAGTAAAGTAAAAGGCCTGGCCCACTTTAGCCATTTTAAAGTGTATAGTGGCAATGGCCATATTCACACTGTGCAACTGTCACCATCGCCTGTCTCCAGAACTTTTCCATGTTCCCAAACAGAAACTCTATCCCCATTAAACACAAGCTCATGATTCCCTCCTCTCCCAGCCCTGTCTACCTTCTCTCTCTTTGAATTTCACCACTTCAGGTACTTCACATAGTGGGGTCTCAGTATTTGTCTTTTTGTGACCGGCTTACCTTCCTCACTACAGTGCCCTCCACACTTGCCATGCTGAAGCATGTGTCAGAATGCCTATCCATTTCTTTTTTTTTTTTGAGACGGAGCCTCAAGCTATCCTCCTGGGTAGAGTGCCATGGCATCACAGCTCATAGCAACCCCCAACTCCTGGGCTCAAGCGAGTCTCCTGCCTCTGCCTCCCAAGTAGCTGGGACCACAGGTGCCTGCCACAATGCCCAGCCATTTTTTGGTTGCAGTCATC
>CAUYQV010007236.1:0-11787 GCA_963574575.1 Galagoides demidoff
TTGAGACATTTGGTTACTTGATCAATTTTCTTACAAATTCTACTAAAATTTGTACTATATGATAATAAATAAAACCACTAAGATCAGACTAAACTTTAGGGAATTTTATAAGTGAAATCAACTCAACTTTTTTCAATTCAACCTATGTACCCCATTCATGTGTGTGCATATACAAGTCCAAAAACTAACTGGACAGAAGCCTACAGGACTGGAGATCCCATGTTTACCAAATCATTTGTGATTAAACTAGCTATTTACATCTTTCTATTGATGTGAGCTGTCCAGAAAAAAATATTGAAAGGGTTTTGTATATACTGAAGGCTGCATTATATGAAAGGTAAGTTACAACTTACCACTGATTCTTCATGAAACAAAATAAAGTTTGTAGGAGTCTATGGCCTTCAGTTCTTAAGATAATCCCTGCTGGGCATTTAGAGAAGTAGAACATTTGCTCATTCAAGACAAGAGTAAGGCACAAGATGTTTCAAAAGAGAAAGACAGGAAGAGTTTGTCTATTCCTCTTATCTATTACTGAGACCAATTTGGAATCAATGTCTTGAAGATGTCTTTTATTGATTAGTATTATAAGAGATTGAGCCAAGTCAGGTGGGTCACTATAGTTGACATACAGACTTGTGCAGATCCCCCTGTTCTATGATAATCACCAGCCTCTTTCCTCAGTAACTCTGCTCAGTTCATGTGGTTCTAATGGAGGTTGGCACCACCCCTTGGTCCTAATGCTCAATACGTCCTAAGTCGGACCAAGTTCACCCTCAGCCTGGCTGGAGTGATTGTTTGAGACTTAAGCAGGTCATCAAAGCTGGACTGTGAGAGTCTTCCTAGGGACTGTTTCCAGAGCTGTTAAATTATCTTCTTCTTTGGGAGAAGACACAGAGAGGGCATATTGTTGGTGCTGCAGGAAGCTGTCTTTCAGGCATGTGAAGCTGGTTCATCTGAGAATGAAGACAGAGGTGAAAAAGCTGGGAGATGCAGCAAGGCAGAATTCCGATGCCATTTCATCCCTGGATCTAGCTGAGCCTGAAATGAGAAAGAAGGCTCCTTTTGGTCCTTTCCCAGTTATAAGAATGAATGAATTTCCTTATACATTAAAATTAGTTCTGCCATTGAAATTGAAGAAAGCCTGACTAACGTATCATAAATACCTCACATAAGTGGCTCCCTGACATTTTGGATGAACATGTAAATGGTGAGAATTTAAAGATCAACCTCCTTCCCATCCACCTCTACACGTTCCAACCATTTCTACCCTTCTTCACCTCCTTGGGCATCTGGTTTCTCTGCCAAGGATAGAGTAACTTTTTAAATTGATCAAGACTGTGAATCTTTCTATCACTCTCCCAACAGAATCCTTTATAGAGGCCCGTGTGTGTATTGTTGGAAAGGACAGGCTTTAAGACAGGGATGCCTCTCAAACGGTCCCAGCAGTAAATAAACACACCATTTCCATTATTACTTCAGACCTCAGCAGAGCAGACATGTAGCAAAGACCTCCAGAAAATAGTATGTATCTCAAGATCATTAATGTAATAACATACGCAATGTCCCTTTTGCCAAATTAAGGTTATGTTCACCAGTTTCGGAAGTTAGTACATGGCATACCTTTGCAGGGGCCACTATTCAGCCCCCTTATAGGTGGCCTGTGGTAGAAGAGTACAACTTTGGATTGGGCACATTTAAGACCCACCTCAGACGTTTACAACCGCAAAACCTTGTTTAGATTTTTTTTTTTTTTTAGACAAATTCTCTATAGCCCTGGGTAGAATGCAGTGGCATCATCATAGCTCACAGCAACCTCAAACTCTTGAGCCCAGATAATTTTCTTTCCTTTTTTAATTTTTCTATGTTTAGTTGAGATGGGGTCTCACTCTTGCTTAGGCTGGTCTTGAACTCCTGAGCTCAAGCAATCCACCCACCTCCACCTCCCAGAGTGCTAGAGTTACAGTCATGAGCCACTGCACCGGCCACAACTAGTCCTTTTAATCGCTCTAAAACTCAGTCTTTATATCATTACATCTGATTTTATAAACTGCTAAAAGGATTACATGAGATAACATATAGAAGATGAATAGCAAGGTGTCGAATCCAGGACTAATTTATCTTGCCTAATCGATACTTTATGCTGATTGATTCTAGAGAGCTGCTGTATAAGCATTGTACCCATTGTCAACAACATTGTGTCATGTACTTCTAAGTGTGTTAAGCAGGTAGATATCATATAACATGATAGGAGTCTGTATCACAAAAACAAAACAAAACAAACGAATAGAAGAAAACTTTTGTAGGGCATGATTGTGGTGATGGTTTTAGGAGTGCATATGTTTAAACTCATCAAATTACACTCATTGAATATGGCCAGCTTACTGCATATCAGCTACACCTCAATCAAGCTGTTCTCAAAAGTATTTGCTCTATTGAAGATGGTCAAAAATATTAATTCCAGCTCAGTGCCTGTGGCTCAAGCGGCTAAGGTGGCAGATTTGAATCCAGCCCAGGGCCACCAAACAATGACGGCAGCAACCAAAAAATAGCTGGATGTTGTGGCGGGCGCCTGTGGTCCCAGCTACTTGGGAGGCGGAGGCAGGAGACTCGTTTGAGCCAAGGAGTTGGAGGTTGCTGTGAACTGTGATGCCACAGCACTCTACCCAGAGTGACAGCTGGAGGCTCTGTTTCAAAAAAAAAAAAAAAAATTAATTCTATTTCTTTGTAAGCGCCTTCTGGATACCAGTTGTCTCTTACAGTGTTTTCATGGCTATTTCTCTTTTGAAATCAGGAATCCTCTCACTATTAAATCTTCTAGTCAAGCTGGGTGTTGTGGTGGGCTCAGGCTGAGGCAAGAGAATTGCCTAAGCCCAAGAGCTGGAGGTTGCTGTGAGCTGTGATGCCATAGCACTCTACTGAGGGCAACATAGTGAGAACGTCTCTTAAAAAAAAAAATCTTCTAGTCAAAATAATCAAATAAATAATATAGTCTCATCTACATATGACATATATATAAACTAGAAGTTGTGGGCATGCACACTGTCAGAAGGCTGTTTCATGTACCAGTTGCTGTGGGGACGTCCAGCAGTATTGTGAGAACAATTGAAATAAAGCAACATCTTGAAATATTCCTGAGTTACACTTGCAGTAGTAATAGTTACTATTTGTTAAACACATAATTATGTACCTAGTGCTGTGCTAAGCTCTTTATTACATTATTTAAATTATTTAGTATTTAATGAGTGAGGAAAGTAGACTTAATAAAGATTGAGGGACTTGGTAACAGAGCTAGTAAAAGACAAAACTGGGACTGAATTCAAATCTATTTGACTCCAAATCCTCCTTATACACAATACTGCTGCAGTTTCTAACACTGCAGGACAGCAATGGATTTTAGAGAAGCCACCGGAGCTGACAGCATGACATGCTTCTCTCAGAAGTGGGATCATCATATACACTGTGAAAGAAAGAAGACCAGTCTCAAACCAGGACCCTGTGCATTAGGACCAGTCTCGGACCAGGACCCTGTGCATTAGGACCAGTCTCAGACCAGGACCCTGTGCATTAGGACCAGTCTCAAACCAGGACCCTGTGCATAATGACCAGTCTCAGACCAGGACTCTGTGCATTATGAGTGGTCTATTATGTCTTGAGCAACTAGAAACCCAACAGGTGACTGTTTTCCTGAGTTGTGGAGGTAATGTTGATATAGAGCTATTTAAATCTAGTGATCATCTGCTGGCGTACACACGTTCAGCATTGTATGTACACAGAGGAGAAGGAGACACAGGCTCCTACACCCCTCTGAACACGAATTGGGAGCCAGATGACCACTGAAATCATGACCACATAGATCAAGCAGGATGTATAAATGATACAGGAGTCACAAAATAAGGGGAGGCTAATTTGGCATGGAATGGGAACTGGGAAAGGCTTGGAACAAACTGGAATCCACTGGGCCTTATAGATAAGTAGGATTTTAACCTTCAAGAACAGAAAAAAATAAAACTGCAACAGAGATATGGGAAATACACGAATGTTAAGGAAACACTGCGTTCCTCCTGGTGTCTGTGGGGAGTTATGCCTGAGTGAGCAGGTAGTCAAGGGGAAAAGGATGAGGGAGGAGTAGGCTGAGCCAGATTATTGAAAACCTTTCTTGTCAGAGAGGAAGCAGGACTTCTCTTTTTGGAGGTATGGCAGCTACAAGCAATTTCCTTCTGCCAAGCAGATCTTCCCTGGAATGGAAATCAGAAAACCACACCAACGCCGTCCACAGTGACTCCACACTGAACGACAGCATCACTTGAATTCACATGCAGTTGTGTGTGGCAGACCCACAAGCACTTCCAACCACTCTCCTGAAAATTAGGGCTTATAATCACTGTCCAGAGTGTCCTCTTCAAATGTGAAGAATGCTGATTACATGCAGGCACCGTCAAACACACACACACCCAGGAAAAGGGGGGAAGAGAGGGAAGAGGAGGAGGAAAGGGAGGAGGAAGAGAGAGAGGCAGAGGGAGGGATGTTGTGCTGTGAGTACAGGAAGGATTTTTGTGCACTTGTCTTTCATCTTATGGAAGAAAGGAGCCTGACGTAACATGTCTATTTATAGTTCTCTAAAAATGATTTCTAGTCAGGTAATTTTGCAAAATTGGGAATGCATATGTAACATAATGAATATTTAAATGCAATGGGAACACTTCAGATACTCCTGAAACTAAGGTATTTCTGTGGCAACATCAGAAGGGGATTGGCTCCGAAGGGATGAGAATGTTACCATGGCAACTCCCAGGCTGACTCATTCATAGATATTCTTTAAACTTGTGACATGAGAGAAATTGCTTGAGGATTTTTAACACTGTACCAAAATACGCATTGCTCCATGAAGATGGAAAAATGGATCAGTGCAGCCCTTGTTTCTCCCTAAGGCTCCCCGTGCCATTTCTGCACAAGACGTCTCTTGTCCTTTCGGCTCTCCTGTCTGTAGGATTGGGATATGGCCACAGAAGAGGCAGGAAAGATTGGAGGGAACTTGGGCCATTTTCAAAAATAAAATTCTGCAGGATGTTTGCAGATATTGCCTTAGTGCCCACGTCACTTGCTGATCCTTGATTTCCATTCACAGCTGAGCTGGGGGTTCAATTTTCGGGATGCTCCAGAGTTTACATATTTCGAAAACAAATATGAAAAGCCAGAAGTAAAGAATGACAGGAAAGCACATAGGGCCAGAAAGTAAAGACAGTAAAAATATCTCTCCTTTTTTCCTGCCTTTTTTTTTCTCTCTCTCTCCCTCTCAGCCCTTTTTCTCTTTTCAGTATTCATTAAAATATGTCCTTATAGAGCAACACAAAGAGAAATTTCCAGGCTTACATTTCTTTTGCTGCAGTAGGGAGAGAACATATGAGGAAATTGATAACGAGGAGATGACACTGTAACTGCAGACAGGATTGGATTTTACAGACTTAATGAAAGCATAGACATGGTTCTTTTAGGATTTTCAAGAACCCTTAAGGGATACACATACCATTCTCAAATTAATCTTCAAATTATGATATGAGAATTAATAGCATAATAATCTCCTTGGGAGCATCTACCAAAAAAATAATAATAATTCATGACTGGGTCCCCTGGAATCATGGTCATGTAGTCCAGACCCTCCTGGTGGTGACTTTGTCTAGTGAGCAGGAGAATCACTGATCTGTGTCAGTCTACGATATTGGCAGGGAGACAAGCTCACTTTCTGAGATTTCGACTTGCCTCAGACCTAAAACCCACTTCCCTAAATCCTTAGATTCATCTTCAGCCAACCCATTTTCCACCTGACATTCCTTCAAAGTAATATTTTTAGAAAAAAAATTTTAGACAGTGTAAAAAGCTTAAAAGTGACCCAATAGCTTTGACATATCCCCAAAAAGAACACATTGGAGTGTGACTGCACATTTTCATTAGAAATGAAAGATCGACTGGATGGCAAATGACTCAGGGCAATCAGTTTCTCTGGGCCACTTTTGTTGCTGAGTCCTAACACTGAAACACACACCTCCCCAGGAGGGTGGAGAAGGCACTGAAAATACAGAAAATACAACAGGGCTTAAAAGTGAGTCTTACTTATCCTTACATCTTGCCCTTTACCATTTATATCTCTAACTGCAGGCACATCAAACCGATACCCAATCCAAATATATCTAATTTCTCCTAAATTCCAGTCCTCCTCTAGTACGTACATTCTACTCTTCATCTCACAAACCCACAGCAAGCAAGCAACTGAAGCCCATTCTATGCCTTTCTATGTTGGTATCTCTATTCCTCAACCTTACATGTGTAATAACTTCTCCTGCTTCTGGCTCTGTCAGGCTAAAAGCATGTTTTGCCTCTGCTACAGTTTTTAAATGTTTCTTTTTTTAATACTTTGTTTCTTTATTAAATCATAACTGTGTACATCAATACATTTATGGGGTACAATGTACTGATTTGATATACAATCTGGAATGCGTACATCTAACTGATTAACATAACCATCACCTCACTTACTTATTTGTTGTCCTAAGACTCCCTCCTCCTGGCCTCCCCCCTCCCTTCTCCTCTCTCTTCTATTCCCTCCTTTCTGGACTGTAGTTATGTTTTACCATTTGTATGAATGTTTAGGTGATTATAAATTGGTTTCATAGTAATATTGAGTACATTGGACACTTTCCCTTCCATTCTTGAAATACTTTACTAAGAAAAATATGTTCCAGTTCCATCCAGGTAAATGTAAAAAAATGTAAAATCTCTATCTTTTTATGGCTGCATAGTATTCCATAATGTACATATACCACAATTTGTTAATCCATTCATGAGTGGATGGGCACTTGGGCTGCTTCCATGACTTGACAATTATGAATTGGGCTGCAATAAACCTTCTGGTGCAAATGTCTTTGTTTTAAAATGATTTTTGATCATCTGGGTAGAAGAAACCTAGTAGAAGAATTGCAGGTTTGAATGGTAGGTCTACTTCTAATTCCTTGAGTATTCACCAAACTTCTTTCCAAAAAGGCCATATTAGCTTGCATTCTCACCAGCAGTGTGGAAGTGTTCCCCTTCTCTCTTCATCCACACCAACATCTGTAGTTTGGGATTTTGTGATGTGGGCTAAACTTACTGGAGTTAGATGATATCTCAAAGTGGTTTTGAGTTGCATTTTTCTGATGATTAAAGATGATGAGCATTTTTTCACATGTTTGTAGGCCATGCACCTATCTTCTTCAAAGAAGCTTCTGTTCAAGTCTCTTGCCCACAAAGAAACAGGGTTATTTGTTCTTCTCTTATTAATTAGTTCAAGTCTGTAGATTCTAGTTATCAGAACTTTGTCAGAAATATAACCTGCAAAAATCTTCTCCCATTCTGAGGGCTGTCTGTTTTCTCTGCTTACTATGCTCTTGGCTGTATGTACAGAAGCTTCTTAGTTTGATCAGACTTCTTAGTTTGATCAGTAATATATTTTTGGTGTTGCTTCAATTGCCAGGGACCCTCATAAAATATTCTCCCAGGCCAATTTCTTCAAGCATTTTCCCTGCACTCTTTTCTGGTATTTTTATAGTTTTATGTCTTTAGTTTAAATCTTTTATCCAGTGAGAATCAATTTTTGTTGATGGTGAAAGGTGAGGGTCCAGTTTCAATCTTCTACAGGTCTCCAGCCAGTTCACCCACTACCATTTGTTACATAGGGAATCTTTCCCCCAATGAATGTTTTTGATAGGCTTATCAAAGATCAAATGATGATAAATGACTGGGTTCATATTTTGGTTCACTATTCCGTTCCATACATCTACCTCTCTATTTTTGTGCCAGAACTATGCTCTTTTTGATCACTATAGATTCATAGTATAGCCTGAAGTCTGGTAACGTAGTCTGGTAATGTGATACCTCTTGTGATATTAGAGATTTGTTTTTATTTCTGAGTAATGTATCAGCTATTTGAGCTTTTTCTGATTCCATATGAAATGAAGTACTTATTTTTTCAAACTCTGGTGCACAATGATGCTTTATGAGGGAATGCATTAAATCTGTACATTGCTTTGGGTAGTATGGACATTTTAACAATGTTGATGCTTCCCAGCCATGAGCATGGTATGGTTTTCCATTTGTTAACATCTTTAGCTATTTCTTTTCACAGAGTTTTATAATTCTCTTTATAGAGATCTTTCATGTCCTTTATTAGGTAAATTCCCAGATATTTAATTTTCTTTGGCACTACTGTAAAAAGAATAGAGTCCTTGACTATGTATTTTCAGCATGACTATTGTCTGTATATATAAAAGCTGCTGATTTGTAGGTATTGATTTTGTATCTTGAAATGCTACTGTATGCCTTGATCACATCTAAGAGTTTTATAGTTGAGTCCCATCAAGTACATTCCCTCCTCCTGGCCTTCCCCCTCTCTCACTCTTCTAGTCCTTCCTTCTTTCTGGACTATAGTTATGTTTTACCATTTGTATAGGATCCTATCATCCGTGAAGAGTGAAAGTTTGATCTTCTCTGAACCCATTTGAATACCCTTGATCTCCTTCTCTTCCCTGAATGTGATGGCTAAGGCTTCCAGTACTATGTTACATATCAGAAGAGACAATGGTCATCCTTACCTAGTTCCAGATCTAAGAGAAAATGTTTCAGTTTTACTCCATTCAATATGATATTAGCTGTGGGTTTGCTATAGATGGTCTCTATCAGTTTAAGAAATGACCCATCTAAGCCTATTTTCCTATGTGTTCTAATCATGAAAGGATGCTGGATATTATCAAAAGCTTTTTCTGTATAAATTGAGAGAATCATATGGTCTTTGTTTTTTATTTTGTTTATGTGATTATATTTATAGATTCTGTATGTTGAACCAACCTTATAATCAAGTTGATATTATCAAGTTGATAACTTAATCATGGTGTAGAATTTTTTGGATGTGTTAGTGAATTCTGTTTGCTAAGATCTTACTGAATATTTTTGCATCTATATTCATTAATGATATTGCCCTATAGTTTTCTTTCTTTGTTGGATCCTTTCCTGGTTTGGGGATCGGGGTGATATTTGCTTCATACAATGTTTTGGGAAGAATTCCTTCTTTTTCTGTGTTTTGGAAAAGATTATGTAATATAGGTTCTAGTTCCTTTTTAAAGGTTTGGTAGAATTCTGATATGAAGCCATCTGGTCCTGGACTTTATTTTGGGGGGGATTTTGTATAGTTGATGCTATTTTAGTGCTTGATATAGGTCTATTCCAAATTTCTAATTCTTTCTGGTTGATTCTAGAAAGGTGATATGCTTCCAGGTACTGGTCCATTTCCTCCAGATTTTCATATTTCTGAGAATAAAGTTTTTAGTAGTAATCATTGAGAATTTTTTTAACTTCTGAGGTGTTTGCTGTTATTTCTCCTTTGTCATTTCTTATAGATGATATTAGAGATTTTACTTTTCTGTTTCTGGGTAGGGTAGCCAAATGTTTATCAATTTTATTAATCTTTTTGAAAAACCAACTTTCTGTTTCATTGATTTTCTGAATGATTCTTTTGTTTTCAATTTCATTTAATTCTTCCCTAATTTTGGTCATTTCTTTTCTTCTGCTGGGTTTGGGGTTGGAATATTCTTCCTTTTCCAGTTGCTTGGGATAGCCCATTAAATTGTTGACTTCCTCTCTATTTTCTTGATGAAGACTTCCAAGGCTATAACTTTCCCTCTTAGGACTACCTTTGCAGTATCCCACAGGTTTTAATAATTTGTGTCTGAATTATCATTTTGTTCCAAAAATTTGGTGATTTCCTTCTTAATCTCGTCTTTAACCCAGCTATCATTCAGCATAACGGTATTTAGTTTCCATGACTTTGTTAGATTATGAAGATTCCTGTTGTTGTTGAGTTCAACTTTTATTCTATCATGGTCTGAGAAGATACAAGAACAATTTCAATTCTTTTAAATTTGCTGAGGTTAGACTTGTGTCCTAAGATATAACCAATTTTGGAGGATGATACATGGGGTGACGAGAAGAATGTGTATTCACATTCGTGAATTTATTCGTGTTTTATTAGGATGAAATATTCTGTAGCTGTCTGTTAAGAATATTTGTTCTGAGGTCAAGTTTATTATTTCTTTGTTTAGCTTCTTCTTGGAGGTTCTATCCAAAACTGCCAAAGGGGACTTAAAAATCTCCAACTGTTAAAGTGCTGGAAGATATCAAGTTGTTCATATCCATTAGGGTTTGCTTTATAAATTGAGGAGCATTCTGGTATGGTGCATAAATGTTAATTATCAAAATCTCTTCATGTTGAGTATTTCCCTTGACAAATATGTAGTGACCATCCTTATCTTAGTTGGTTTAAAACCTATTGTATCTATAAATAACATCACAACCCCTGCTTTTTTCTGATTTCCATTCGCCTGTATCATAGATGTCTGTCCCTTCACCCTGAGTCTATTTTTATCCTTTAAGGTAAGAAGAGACTCTCATATTCAATAGACATCTGGATGGGTGTCTCATATTCAATAGACATCTGGATAGTCAGCCAACCTGTGCCTCTTTAGAGGACAATTTAAGCTGTTCACATTAATTGAGAGAATTGATAAGCATGGAAGTACTTTGGGTGTCATATTTTTTAAATGTCTAGTGGATATTTTTAATCCTTTTACCACTGTGGAAGTTAGGTTTTTTTCAAAAATTTCTGAGTGAGTTTACTTTGGTGGTAGACCATTGTACTAATCATTATGGAGAATGGGTCTGAGAATATCCTAGAGAGCTGGTTTAGTTATGGCAAATTTCTTCAACATGTGTAAATCAGTAAAGTATTTGATTCTTCCATCACAAATGAAATTCAGTTTAGCTGGGTACAGGATCCTGGGCTGAAAGTTATTTTGTTTCAGGATATTGAAAGTTGATGACCATCCTCTGCTGGCTTAAAAGGTTTTGACTGAGAGATCTACAGTCATTTTAATATTTATCTCATTGTAGATAATGCTTTTCTTACATCTATCTGCTTGCAGGATTTTCTTCTTCATATTAACTTTGGCAAAGTTAATTACAAAGTGTCTAGGAGATGCTTTATTTGGAATGATTCTTCCTGGGGTTCTGAAAGTGTCTACTACCCGAATTTCTATATCTCTTAAATGCTTGGGAAATTCTCCTCCTTCAAATCTTGGAGTAGAGCATCTGGGCCTTTAGGTCCATTCTCTTGTCCTTCAGGAATTCCTATAAGACGAATGTTTGATCTTTTGGAGTGGTCCTACAACTCTCTCAGGGAATGATCAGTTATTGCTCTACATTTTTCTGCCTCTTTGAGAATTTGAGAAGGTTTAAAAGCTTTGTCTTCAATTTCAGAGATCCTTTCTTCTACCTGGTCAACTCTGTTACTGAGGGATTCTACTGTATTGGGGAGCTCTTCAAATAACTTTTTAATTTCCTTGAGTCCTGCCATCTCCTTTCTCATTATGTCCATATGCTTGGTGACTTTGTCTTTGAATTCATTAATTTCTTGAGACAACTTTTGTACCACTTTTTGGATTTCTATTTCTATCTTTTCCTCCATACTATTCATTTTGTTTGCTATCCATATTCTGAATTTCTGACATTACAGCCATTTGTTTATGAATGCCATCTTCTGTTGTATCTTCTGTCATTCCTTGGAGGAGTTGATCTACTCTGATTATTCATGTTGCCAGAGTTCTTCCTCTGGTTAAGCCCCATGATTATTTTCTGCAGTTTGGCAAGTAAAGCTGGTAGGGTGAGATTGGATGGGGGTTCCAGGAATTGTAGTTATCCAGCTCTTTA
>CAUYQV010007237.1:0-11941 GCA_963574575.1 Galagoides demidoff
GTGTGTGACGTGCCCACGGACAGATCCAGGAGCCCTCACAGCCCAGCAAGTCCTGCCTCTGCTGTGGTGTTGGGACAGTTCACGTGCTCGCCACAGTCTACCAAACAGTGTGCCCGGGAGACAGGAGTTAGCAGAACAAGAACACGATGCATTCTTAAAACAGAAAATGAAAAGATCTCATCCCAAGATTATTACATGCGCTGAGACGTGAGAGCTGACCTTAATGAGAATCCCCCAGGACAACGGACAGGACGAAGAGGGGCGGTGGAGTCTCCCCCACATTCTCCTGGCTTAAACCCCCCCCTCCCCGATTTCTGCTTCTGGGGGACCTTCAAGGATGTGGTGTACCATAGAAAATCCAGCTACTCTGGTGGTACTTGGGGAAAAATTAAAACTGCATAAGCAGCCAATACCAGTGGGCCTTCTGGTCAATGTTGCTTAAACAGTAGTTCCCTGTAATCAGAAGCGTCTGGACAGTGATCAATACGCAGAGCAGCTCTTGTAATTGCAAAAGTCTAATGTGACTTGTATGCATCTTTTGTTATTGGTATATATTGAGAATTACAATTTTAATACAATGTTTTTCCTTTTGAAAAATACAGGTACTTTTTTTTTTGGCACCCTCTGTAGTTATTAAGCCAAGATTCAGCAAAATAAAATTAAATATAGAAATAATTCATGTGTTGTTAAATATTCACTATAATTCATTTCTCTCATCGTTTGGCACCTTGTTAAAATGTTTTGTATATAAAACACAGGACTGTGAATAAGCACGGGACATCTCAGAGCCACAATCTCTTCATGTGTCAAAATAACAATTGCTGCTCAAGAGAATTGTTTCAGGGAATATAATATGTTCTTAGGAAATAAAAGCTGTGTTTAGGAGTTATCATTATTATGAAAGCTAGGAAGAATCTTAAAGATTAATTCATCTTTATACAAACAAGAAAACTGAGACCAGACCAGTATTTTCAATATTTTTTTTTCAGGTATAAGTAGCTACAGTAACTCAGACTGCTGATGAAGAACTCACCAATAACATGTGTGGGCTTCTCCATCGTCTCTGGTCACCAAACCTTTACCTCACTATACATCAGCAACCAAGGACAGAGCTAATCATGGCTTCCCTACCCACTAGGTATGGTTTTTCTCTTTCCTGGGATTTCTTGCTGTTTTTAGATTTTTTTTTTATTTCATTATTCTATTGTACCTACCTGGTCCACCTAATCAGCGTCTGATTCTCTGCATCTGTGTGTGTGTGTCTTCCTATTCATTTCTCCAGATTTGTGATTCCCTATCAATGATTGGCAAAAAATCTGCAAGCACTAGGAGAATTATAGGCCTTACCTTCCAAGTGAAGAGGTCTTAACAAACACACAGAGGCCAAAATGTCTCCTCTATACAACACTGGCTTGGCGAAGCACAATTGACTAACAGTTTGCTTAGAACAGAAAATCTCAGACAGAACAAAGCAGAAGAACAAAGCATAACCGGCACCCAGTGTGCCTAATTAGGCACACAACTGTGTGTAGATGTGTCTACAGCTCCCTCACCCTCCAGGCAGGAGAGGAGGAGAAAGACCTAGAACTTTCTGGGATAATGTGTTAGAAAGGCAACATTTTCATACAACTAAAATTTGACTAAGGATGATTTCCAAGATGGCCTGGGAGCCAAGTCTCAAGAATTGTGTGTGAAGGAAGACTGAGGCCACCTTCTTGGGATTGAGGGTTGGCCAAAGTGGAGGAGATGGAGGAAAGGGAAGAGGGCTGTCTAAATGAGAGTTTTAGGTCTACTCAAGCCGCAATGGTGGGAAGCAAGCCTTTCTCCTCCACTAGCTGCCTCACAGCCTTGGTGCTATTTCTGCAGCCCAGCCAAATAGGCCTGACGTGATTGGTCAGGAGAGGGTGAATGGACAGAGTCCAGCAGAGGCAGCCACCACCATGGAACAAACTCCTTGGACAAAGCGAGACTCCGCTATTGGAGAATGCTTTTTTACTGAACACACTTACTTTATCCCCCTTCATAAATATTGTAGTTATTTTTTTCATTGTGGTGTTCTTTCTTTGACATATTTCAAACACTAGGGGAGAAGGGATCCTTCTGAACTCTCTAATGCGTTCCTAGAAGTAAAAAAAAAACTACATGTCAACTATGCTATCAAATTTTTAAGCTGTCACAGATGGGATATAATTTCCTGTTGTCTGTTATCACTCAGACAGACACACGTTCCTAGCTAGCTGGATGACTATTATATAAATTGAGCAAAATAAATCAATCTAAACCTATAATGTGTACTTGCCTGGTGTTTAGTAAGTCCTCTACATATATTTAGTGGATGAAGAAACAGATGAATGTCATCCCGGACCAGATACCAAAATTCAAAACAATGGACAAAAGGCTAATTTAACATTGGATTTCGGAAATCATCTTTTGTCTTTAAAGAGATTAATAAAGAATAGGTAATACATATGCTTGCATATATGGCAGAATGTTTGAAAATTAAATTATATCCTTCTAATTTGTTGTTTCTAAGTTCTATATTCTATGCATAGTAAAAGCATAAGAAGAAATAAAGAGGAAAACCAAAGTATTATCCCTAGTTTAAATTTGAATAAAATTTAAACAGTGACTCTACTATAGATAGGGAGCTGTTGCAGCCCACCAAGTCATATTCCTTTGAATGCAGCCCATTTCTTCATCACAGTTTGGATATCCTAGAGAAATGGGATATCCTTTTCCTTTTCCCCAATCCAGCCTCACAGGTTTCTCCCTTACATGTCTGTATTGTTGTCATTTCAGCATTCAAGCACAGTCTCCTGGTGGGCAGAGACTATGTACTTCTAATTTTTTTCTTGTACAATACTTTTCCCATAAGTATTCAAATATTACACCTGTACAAAGGCTCTGACGATGCATTTTGGTGCACAAAGCCTGAGCACCCAATTCCTGGTACACAACTCTTCCCAATTCTCACTTCCTAATAGTTGCTTTGGGGTAAGAGGCAATATGCTACGATTCAGTGACTCTTTTCTGATAATGAATACATGGTCATTTCATTATTGTTCCTGTTATAAAAATATCTATCAAGGATCCAGCCTTATATTTATTAACTGACAGCCTAGTTGACATATAATGGTATTATAAATTGCCCTTTATTAATTTTGTGTATAATTAAAATATTTCATTTGAAAGTACCAAATTATAAAGACGATAAATGTTGAAGCCAGAGCAAATTTGAAAGTGGTAATAATTACACTACCATTTTCATTGGAATTACATTAGAAAAGTAACTACTCTTTTTAAGATTTCATTAAGTTGAGCTGTAAATGAAAAGTGAGCTAAGCTAGAGAATAATTTCCTGTGACAGTTGGTAGCAAGGAGGGAGAAAACCCCAAGAGAAGATGCCAAATAATTTAACTGTTTACATGCAAACAGCCAACAGGAAATGAATAGGATTCATACACTTAAGCCAAATCTCACCCTATACTTCTTGCTTTGCTTTTTTTAAATTTAAATATGGCAATAGCAATCAGAGATTTGGTTTTGTTATTGGTGTTGCAAAATATACATTAAATTTAGGGATTTTAATATTAAATGGATTATGCAAAAAGAGTAACAAAATTTAACTTTATAATAAAATACTTATTGCCTATTTAGCTTTGGCTGAGATATTTAGCTTTGAGATGAGGAGTTGGTGCAATACACTTTTAATTGTTCAGGATAATTTGACTACTTGGGTTTATATGTAGAAAAAGATGAGCTTCTTATACTCATATAGAATGTTAGACTTACTGAATCAAGTTATCAATCCCTAGGAGAAGGTCAGATATTTTGGGAAGCTACATTAACATTTTAAAGTCACCAAGGGGTTGTTAGAAAATTGCAATAGAGCTTTTTGTAGAAAGTTGGATGGCAGGTGACAAGGGCATCATTTTTGCCTTGAGACAAGCTCATGCCCTTAGTTCCCTTCATTTAAATGGTGCCAGCAGCACTCATTCTCTTAATTTTCCACACTTACACACTAGTGAGGAAATGAAGAATAAAAACTAGGACTCAAATCCACAATGACATTGATTCATCCTCAGATGAATTTACATTTGCCTTTATTTTAAGATACACTGGCCTTTTTGTTCCCATATGTGTGGAATACATTGTTCTTCCAGAATTACAGGAATTCTTTCAGGTCAACAAGGTGACATTTCCAAAACTAGAGTGACAATTTATTTAATGGTTCCCTGTCTGCCTGAAAGAGTCATTATACGATTTTACCATTCTTCCCTTTAACAGAATTTGGCCTGAGATTATTATGGTTTGTTTCATTCTGAAACAGGACAATAGTAATAGTTGACCACTTGTTACTGCTAATACTACAATGAGCATGGGGATATTTTAATAAAAACAAATTTAAAAATTTGGGGAAGAAATAATGAGTTTATGTTTGTGGAAATCCTTAAACTGCAATTATCAGTTCCTATGCAAAGTGTTTCTTGGCAATGCCAAATAGAAATAGTAATAATAATGTTATAGGCTACTCTCATAATTATTCCACAAGTATCAAATAATTATATGGGCTCACAAGGGTAGAAAGACAAGCAAAAATAGGGGGAAAAATCAACATATAGTAATTTAAAAAGAGTAAGGGGAAAAAAATATCAGACCTGAAGGAAATTGAAAGAGAAGACAGTGGAGGATGGTGTCTGAACTTCCTGATGGGCTCTCTGTACACACTCCATGCCTCCTCCTTTCGTGGTTCTGAGTAGCTTAGCTGAGCTTGTCCTAATGAAGGGATTAGGCACCATCTACCATAAAGAACTCCAGACTCTGGTGGGAGTACCAAAGGGTCAATAGGTGACTTTACCCACAGATCCAGGCATTACCTTCCTTTAACACTCAGGTCAATATAAGTTTCTATAAATACAGTTTTCCAGTTGGATTTACACTATAAAAATGCTGACTTCCATTGTTATAGGTAAGTTCTTCCATTTTTCTCTCTATATAGGAAATGCTATAAAGCTTAGTCATGAATCAGGCCATAAAGCCTAGAGAAAGGCACTGTAAAAGCTAGAAGGGAGCAGGGATATGCCCAGGGGAATGGAGTCCTCGCCCAGCCTCACATCTCCGTGCTGACCTGAAGTTCCACCCCAGATGCGTAACAGACAGCAGTCTTAGTAATGCTGACACACATGTTTCCCATGACCTGGATTTTTACTCCAGCATATGGCTATGTGTAGTCCTTCTTTTTGTGTGTTTCATACTTTGTCCCTTAACTTTCATCACAGTGAGGGACTTCTGTCCAGTGGTCTGATAAGAGCATAGCTAAATTTCTGATAATGGTGACTTTCACTGTAGAAAACAGTTAGAAAACTTTATGTGTGTGCGTGGTGTATGTATGTGTGTTGAGAGTGTAGTCAGTGCTATTTGTACTAGAAAACAAGAGAAAATCATACTATACATGAATTAACTGGGAAATGGCCTCTTTAGGCCTCACACCTGCACCTCTAATGAGGGTGAGGAAACATGAAAAACACTTCAGAAATATTTTTATCTAAAGATGAATAAGGAGTTTTGAAAAAGAAACAATGAAGACTTATAGACATGAAAAATACAGTAATTAAAATTAAAGACTGAATAACAGATTCACAGAACAGACACATGGAGAATCAGTGATAGAGGAGAGATGCCTGAAGAAATTACCCATAATGCATTGCAGAAAGACCAAGAGATAGGAAAGAAGGCATGTTCAGAGACACAGGGAACAGAGTGAGAAGACCTAGTATTTGCTTAATCAAAGTTTCTGAAAGAGAAGAGAGTGTGAGGAGAGAAGAGAAAATAGCTGAGAATTTTCCAGAAGGGATAAAAAATACCAACCTGCAACATGAGTTTTCTAATGTTTTGTAAACAATTTCCAAAAATTTGCCAACTTAAAACAACACAAATTTGTTATTTCACAGTTGCTGTGGGTCAGGAATCTAGATACACTTTGGCTCCATCCTTTCCTCAATGTCTCACAAAGCAGCTCCCATCAGGGTGTCAGCCATGGCTATAGTCACACGAAACAGACCAATAGTGGTCAAATGAAAAAATCTATAGAATGATATAAATGAGACAAACCAGTCTAATTGGCAAAAGCTTTGCTGACAATAAAGGATACTACTTCATAAAAAGAAAAAAGTACCAGAAATACACAATTCTAAATTTTTATGTACTTAACAATAAATAAAAATAGGAGTTTTAAATATATCTCAGAGAATAAGAATAAGCAGATGAAAAAAATTATTACAGATATAAGTGATTTCAACAATACAGTTAGTAAGCATGGCCTAAAAGCCCTGCATGGAAAACGGCACTTCAGAATTACAAACACTTATGAATTCTTTCCAAGTACACAAGGGACATGTAGAAATGAGTGATCACTTACTGAACAGTAAAACAAGTATGTAAAAATCTTGAAGAGCTGGTGTATATCACCCTCATTCTTGAACAACGATGGAATTAGGCCAGAAATGAACAATAATGTTAGCCAGAAAGGTTCTATAAGTTTGGAAATTGAGGAACATACATCTGATAACTTCAAAGTGGTAATCATGCAAAAATTCAGAAAACTTTTAGAAGTGAAAATACCACGTATCACATTTTTGTTTAAAGACTAGTCAAGGGCAGTAGTGAGAAAGGGGGAAAGAACAGAATAAGGAATTCAATCTGTAACTAACAGTGAACAATCAAGTGAGATAACTCACTACCTTCGGACCAGCCACGTATCACATTTTAAAATGAAGCTAAATTAGAGTGTAAGCAGCACTTAGAAGGAAGTTTATGACATCAAATATTTATATTACAAAAGAAAAAAGAACAGAAAAGTTATGTTGATTATTTAAATAACCTGCAACCAGTTAGAAAAGGAGCAGACACATAAACCAAAATGTAAATGAAAGTATATGAGAAAACACCAGAAAATAACTGAAAAATAACTACAGATATAAATGAAAATCAAAGATGAAAGTTGATTTTCTGAAACGACTAAAGTGACAAACCTCTAAAGAGATAAACTTTTTTTTTAAAGGGCAGGTAAAATATAATATAAGAAACAAATAATTTTATGTGAATAAATTTGCAAATTCAGATGACCATTGTAAATTTCCAAAATAAATAAAATGTTTGCAAATTAGAAAACCTATTTTATTTCTTGCATGTTTAGAAAACTGGAATAGTAATTAAAATCTGCCTATAAACTAAACTGCAAGTAAACTTATATTTTTTTATGAGAATGACAAAAATCAAAGTACAAATTTTTCACTTAAATTTCCCTAGTGAAAAGAAAAAACACTACTTGATTCATTCTATGAAGCAAGTATAAAGTTGATACCAAAACCTGCCAAAGACAGCAAAAAATGAAAATTGCAGATCACGCTCATTCATAGAAATTGATGCTATCCCCCCAAAATTACCACATTCAAACAACCAAACATCACAAAATCAATTGAAATAATCCACTATGTTCATAGACTAAAGGAAAAAAGTAATATGATACACTCAGTGGATATGGGAAAACTATCATTGTTTACAGACGATATGATCGTGTACATACCACATGAAAAGTAAGTCATAATCAATTATTTAAATTAGTAGTGATTTTATCAAAGTTATCAGATATAAGGTCAATATAAAAAAATCATCTTCGGAATCAAATAGAGAAAATATGTCAATATAGTATGGAAAATATCAAACGCCTACAAGTAAATTTAAGAAGTGAAAGAACTCTCTATATAAAAATATTTTTTAAAAACATATTGAGAAAATGTAAAGGAGACCAAAATAAACGGAGTACTATACAAAGTCCATGGATTAGAAAAACTGAGCATCACAAAAATGTTAATCTCAATAAGTGCGTGTGTGTATGTGTGTGTGTTACTTGACGCTGATTTTGAAATTTGTACGGCTAAGCAAAAGTTTTAAAAAGTCAAGATGTTCTTCTAGGTAGAAATCTCGTTCTCCCATGTATCAAGTCTTAATTTACAGCTGTGGGATTTAAGGTAATAGGGTTTGGGCACTACACCAAATAAATAAGTAAACAAAGGATATTAAAGCAGAGCCCATAAGTAGACTCAGACGTCTGTCAACAATTTGTGTATGAGATCACATTGCAGATCAATAGGTATAGGGCAGATTTTACTATAAATTCTTCTGAGATAATTGGTTATTCAATTAAGAGGGGGATAAATGAAGACAGTGGATCCCTCACTCCTTCCCATTGCTCTAGACACCGACAGAGAAAAACCATTTCAAAATAGACTTAAAATCTCAAGTAAAAAGCAAAAGTGCAAAACTTTTAAAAGAAAATATGACAAAACGTTTGAAGACTTTAGGGTGAAACATTTTAATCATCCACAAAGTTCCCAGAGTGTAGGCAAAAAATGATCAATCCAGCCACATTAAAGTGGACCTTTTGATGAACAAAAGGCACTGTAAGGAAAGTTAAAATACGAGACGCAGAGTGGGAAGAAGATATTTCCAATTAATGTAACTGACAGGAGACAAGTGTCTGGACTGTCTAAAAATCTCTCACCTCCTGCCCCTCCCCCAAATAAAGAGAATGAAAAGGACAACTCCATCGGAACCGGCAGAAGTCTTGGCAGGTGCCTCACGAACAAGAAAAAGCTCAAATGGTCAACAAAGTATTGAAAGGTGTCAGCCTAATTATTAATGAGGGAAATGTAAATTAAAAGCAAATAAAGATTTTGTTTTATAATAATATCAGCAAAATTAAAAGGTCTAACTAAATCAAATGTTTGCAGAATATGTGGACTCTCTTATTGCTAAACTTGGTAGAACCAGATATAAATCATTTTTTCTCCCTTAATAAAGTTGAAAATATAAATAACTCTCTGACACAGAAATTCCCCTTCCAGTATCTACCTACAGAAAATACAGCACGTGTGTGAAGATGCAAGTTGAAGGGTTCTCACAGGGAGACTTTATAGAACAGCCTCAAACCGGAAACCACCACCAATAGAAAAATAATGAAGGCACACACAATGAAGCAGAAGGGGAAAGGAAAGAGATGTAGCTTTATGCACAACACAAACAAATCTCCAAAACAGAGGAGCAAGCCAGAGAGGAATATATTCAGTTAGCTTTCAGTTTACACAATTTTCACAAGCAGGCACTGGTAATATGTGATACAATGATAGAATGGTAGGGACCCCAGGAGGATGTTATTGCAAATGGCCGCAGAGGTGGAGGAACTGAGATTGGGAAGGGCATCTGGAGATACCTGCATCAGCTACTCTATTTCTTATCTTGGGTGGAGAGCATAAGGCTGATCTCTTGATTAAGTCACAGATCATATGTAGTTAATATACCTCTGTATATGGTAATGGAAAATATACCTCTCTATGTAATGGAAAAGAGAAGTTATTGTTACTCTAATTTACAATGTCTCATTTCCTGGAGGTTTTGGAAAATACGGAAGCAAGCCATTTAATTAAGTTAAACTCCAGGTCTTGGGGAGAAGGATCAAGGCTCTGTTGTGAATTTAAATGCATGACTAATAGTCTCTTTAGTCCTAAAGATTCTTTGCAAATCCTTGGTATGAATGCTCAGGTTTTTTCCATACGGGTGTATTTTCTTAGTTGATTAAGTTCAGTTGGTGCTGTAGAATAGCCAGAGAAGTCCATGGAATGCACAAGGTGAAGGAGTGTTGAAGAGCCGGGACTAGAACCCAGTCTTCCCAACAATTTACAATGGTTTTTAAACATATGACAAGCATTCCTGGGAATGATTTCTAGCTTCTTAGAAAATGTATGTGTGTTTGTGTGCGTGTGCATGTGTGTGTGTAAATATAAGGTCTGACAATTAAGTTCACAAACTCATCCTAGAAAAAGTGCTACATAAGTCATTGCTGAATATCACTATGGTCACCTTTGAGATACTCCCCTTGGGAAGAAGCTATGCACTGATGCCACCCTTCAAAAGCAGTTTTGGAACACTTTTTCTGGAATGGCCATCAGAGCTGTCATGGTACGAGGTCTGACAATTAAGTTCACTACATCATTCTAGAAAAAGCGCTATATACCTCACTGCTGAATATCACTACGGTCACGAGATAGCCACTAGGAGTACTTCAAAAGGACTGTCCAGGTAAGGGAGTTAATTAATCACATTTTATGCTTGGACTTGAAATTGTCTTGTTCCTAAGACAAAAATAAATCTCAGGAGGGCATCTGCCACTCTGTTCAAGCAGCCAAGTCAGAAGACAATTACAATGTATTTGGGTTATGGATAAATAATTCATTAAGGCAAATATTCATTTTATCACCCACACTATTCGAGATAGACATCATTCCTGGTCTAGCAACATTACAGATAACTCATCGTTCCTTCCTTGACCTCATATAGAACCCTGCTGTGATTTATAGAGTAGCAAAGGGGAGAGTGTTCCCACTGTTTGGAAAGGGAATATAGGGGGAGAGTTGAAAGGCAGGGTAGAGGGTGAGTGGCAACATGTGGGATAGAAATTGTTTTCATTTGGAAAAATAGTAGCTGGAAAAATCTCAGGCAATCTGACATAATACTTTGCACTGATAAAAAAATTAAAAAGCCCAAATTCAAAATAGAACACCATAGTTAAAATGCAAGACACTGAGTTAAGCAGGGGGCCTTGGAAATATTTTCAGAAGAAAATGCTTTCACTCACACTGCAATCTGCTAGAGAAAGGAATTGTCCCCCCCCCCCAAACAGGCAGAACTCCAGGTTTAAAGGTTTAGGGGTATCGTGTTAGCTTTTGTGTTTCAGCCCTTACTCCATACCTTATGCACATTAGACTTTTGCCTAAATAACAGTAATAATAGCAAGCCAATACATTTAGAAATAAAGCTCTTTTTACTTAGGATTGCAAAGCTGTCTTCAACAAAATACATGTATAGAACAATGATTTATTTTTGTCCTTATACCTGTGAGATATATAATAACAACTGTAAGTACTCCCTTTTTCCAGCTGGACTTCTTCTGTACTTCTTCTTCACTTGGGCAAAAAGAGACCCCTAGAAAAACTAAGATCTGGATAGCAAGGCAGGCATTCAGAGACTGGAACTCAGGCAAAGACCTGTTTATCAGACACTCAGCACAACACCAGAGCCAAGATTAGCAAACACGAGTTGATGCAAGGAGCTGGTGAATTAGTTTCCTATTACTTCTATAACAAATCCCCACAAATTCAGTAGCTTAAAACAGCACAAATGTATTACCTTACTTCTGGAGATCAGAGTTCTAAAATTAAGGGGTTGGCAGGGTGTCATTCTTTTGTAAGTGTGGGACCCAAATTTGAAATTACAGCCTAAGAACCTAAGACTCAGTTCTCTGTTCCTTTTCGTCAGTACATGCTATAAAATGTCCCCTGACCTCATTCCCTGACTAGTCCCGGTTGCAAAAATCCCCTCCCCACTTCCTTGTGGGACAGTACCAGTAAATCCCCTTTAGGATGTCTTGTATAACCCACCAATTATGCCATAAATATCTTGCTTGCTCAGCTTGCTTGCTCAACTAAAATTTTTGCTACACAGCACGTCTGGGACCCTTCATGGGACCCTTCAACTGTCACGTCGCAATAAACGACTTCCCTCCAGACCACATTCCAGACCACCACTCCCTGCGGTTTTTTCCTTTAAAAATCAGCCTGTAACAGCAGCTCTTGGTCCTTCACCCAGAGCACTGAGGGACCCCGACGCGTCGGCAAATAAACTGGCCTCTTGCTTTTGCATCGACCTTCGTGTGGAGTCTCTCTCTTGGGGCCGCATCCCTCTGGGACCCCGTTTGGGTCTAACATTTTGGGGGCTCGTCCGGGATAGCGCCCCCTAGAGGAGACTACCGCTCCGGTCGGAGGTAAGTCCGGGCCCGGCATTTTCTGTTGTTATTGTTGTCTTTCCTTTATGTCTCTACTTTCCT
>CAUYQV010007241.1:0-85258 GCA_963574575.1 Galagoides demidoff
GTTAGTGAGCAAATGTTATTTTCACATAACAAAATCCCCAAACTACAGATGTTGGCGTGGATGTGGAGAAAAGGGAACACTTCTCCACTGCTCGTGGGAATGCAAACTAATACGTTCCTTTTGGAAAGAAGTTTGGAGAAAACTCAGGGATCTAAAAATTGACCTGCTATTGGATCCTGCAATTTCTCTACTAGGAGTATATCCAAAAGACCAAAAATTACTTTGCAAAAAAGATATTTGCACCAGATTGTTCAATGCAGCTCAATTTGTAATAGCCAAGTCATGGAAGAAGCCCAAGTGCCCATCGACCCATGAACGGATTAATAAATTGTGGTATATGTATACCATGGAATACTATGCAGCCTTAAAAAAGATGGAGCCTTTACCTCTTTTATGTTTATATGGAGGGACCTGGAACATACTCTCCTGAGTAAAATGTCTCAAGAGTGGAGGAAAAAGTATCCAATGTACTCAGTACTTCCATGAAACCTACTTATAGTTACTCATGCTTTGTTCTGAAAGATAGAACACAACTACAGCCCAGGATGAAGGAGAGAAATGGAGTGGGAAGGGAGGGGAGGGGGGAGATTTGATAGAGGGAGGGTAAAAGGCAGGGCCACACCTATGGAGCATATTGCAAGGGTACAAGTCAAATCTATCAAGTATAGAACATAAATGTCTTAATCAATCAATAATCGAGTAAATGAGGCCAAAGCTATGTTGATTGGTTTGATGTAACCACGTCAGATTGTATAAAAAAAATCAACTCATTATGACCCACGTGTACATAAATGTATTCATGATCTGTGTGTATTTGACTTAATGAAGAAAAAAGAAAAATTAATAAAAAACATAAGAACATAGGCAATTTGAGCATCTGAATAGGCCTGTCAGATAAGGAATTTACTTTTTTCTGAATAGTGAGGAATTTCTAGAATGAGGAAATAAGTTGGGAACTGAGTTTCAGTATTTTAGAATTGTACAGATGTATTTTAGATAAGATTTAGCATAAAGATGTACCTATTTCTGTAAGTAGGGTTGGATATTCAGATTTATGATGGTTTTAATCGTTGAATATTATGTGGATAAATTTACAACGTGTTGTCAGCTTATTTGATAGAACTTTCGAAATGAAAGTATAGAGGCATAGCTTCCTTGTAATATACTTCTCGTATACATAGTCTATGACTGGAGAAGGGTTGGCTTTTGATAATGTATATACTATCTACATTTATGGCATCTTCAAGGTTTAAATTTTTTGAGGTTCTATATGTGAGTGCCTTTTAAATGGAAGCATTCAGTGAGAGTACTTCTGTTGTTATTGCAATCTTCTGAGAACATTTCCTCTCCTAATAGTGAAGTTTATAATACACAGCCAGAACGTTGTTCTTTAATACAACTACTATCATCACTCAGCATAGAGACTTTATAAAAGTCACATTCTGCAGCTTTCTTGGTCATGAAGTATTATCTTTACAAAGTGCTTTTCTTTTTTAGCTGTTTCTCCACTGTTACTTTTAATGTTTGTATATCATTTTCTTTTCTTTTCTCTTTTTCTTTTTTTTTGAGACAGAGTCTTACTATGTCACCCTAGGTAGAGCGTTGTGGCGTCACAGCTCACAGCAACCAAACTCTTGGGCTTAAGTGATTCTCTTGCCTCAGCCTCCCAAGCTGCTGGGACTCTAGGCACCTGCCACAACGCCCGGCTGTTTTTTGGTTACAGTTGTCATCGTCGTTTAGCTGGCTTGGGTGTGTTCAAACTTGCCAGCCTGGGTGTATGTGGCTGACGCCCTACAGACTGAGCTGTGGGCACTGCCAGTATATCATTTTCTTAGACTAAATTGGCATCTGTTCTGGTAGGTATGGTAAATATTTGGCACAATGGGAGAAGAACACTGTGTGTGCTAGGAGGAGAAACTCCTCAAGCCAGTTCTAGCAAGAGGATACAGAACCCTCAGAGGAAATCCAAGGCTGAACTCTCTCAAGGTGGTTGGTCAGGCATCAACAATGAGATCAGTGGCTCTGGAGATGCATGGCACTCATTTCCACCCATCCTTCACGCTTCTTTACCTCAGAGCTTGGTTCATATTACTCACTGCCTCAAGCTCTTGACTACATCCATCTGCCCAAACAGGCAAGCCTGATCTGCCCATCTCTGCTTCTGTTCTGGGCTTTGGAGTCCTAAGCCTTGGTCAGGTTGAGATGGGGCAGACGTCTGTGGCGTGCTCTTTCCGGTAGACAGTTTGGGTTGGGGGTTGTAGTGCTATGTTGTGGTGCCCACTTCTCAGCAAAGTCAAGGGAGGAAAGGGTTGGAAGACTGTTAAAAAAGTTATGGTACAGCTTCCAAATTCTGTACATCACCAGTTTCAAAAAGTGGTTTATTTATTGTCTTTTCAACAACAAAGAAATAGTTTTTTACTAAGCTGTTCCACCTCTTATGACATATGTTAATAGTTTTATGTTTTGGGGTGTTCAGTCTTGAGATTAATAGGAGATAATAGTATCGAATATTGCAATGTAATTTTTGGGGGGGGCTTTTTTTTTTTTTTGAGGCAGAGTCTCACTTCGTCACCCCTGGTGGAGTGCTAGAATGTCACAACTCACAGCAACCTCAAACTCTTGGGCTTAAGCATTTCTCTTGCCTCAGCCTCCTAAGTACCTGGGACTACAGGTGCTCACCTTAATGCCCAACTATTTTTAGAGATGGGGTCTTGCTCTGACTCAGGCTGGTCTCAAACTTCTGAGCTCAGGCAATCTACCTGCCTTGACCTCCCAGAGTGCCAGGATTACATGCGTGAGCCACCGTGCTCGGCCTCGCAATGTAATCTGAATATGTTGAGTTGTACGTTGCAACCATATGTTGTTATAGGGAGAAAATTTTCTAGTATTTAATTATTTTCAAATGTTGTTTCTTTAATTGTATGTGAAGTATTCTGTACACACTGGATATTTAGGAAAATAAATATTTGAGTACTTTTCTTTTTTCTATGTATTTTGAATGGTTAATATTGTATTGGATATGTGACTGTGTACTTTTAGGAGCTTAAATTTTTACCCATCTTTACACATTTTGTGCAAATCTCAGGTTTAGTGGCTACATACAGTCTGCTTAATAGATGTGCCATTCTGGAGTGCACCAGTGTTATCATTGAAGCCTTCCACTTTACATCCATGTTTTATGCTGCACTGATCCTATTTTGTGCATGTCATTCCCTGTATTCCTGATTAAGCCCTTAAGTTACCGGGTGAAACGTTCTAAGGCTTATGATGTATGTAGGTAGGTTACTTCTCCCAAATGTTCCATTCTCTGTCCTCACAGGAGGTATGAGAGACTGCTGTGTTTCACCTCATCCTCATCAGCATCGAACATTCTTGTAATTCTCTGTGCCAAGTTGATTGGTTAAAAATGGCTTCCCATCGCTACTTTAATCTGTAATTTTGGATTTGCTGAGGAATAGTAGAAAGGACTTTTTATTCTAAGGAAGTTAATGTGATCCATTTTGAGATTCATTGGAATCTGTCCTGTAATACTTTGCATATTTTTTTTAAATTTTTTCTCTCTTGTGTTCTTCTCAATTTTGTTGCTTTTTGATATAGCTTGTTTTACTTTAAGTGAGAAGATTTAGAGTTGTTTAAATTGTTGGCCTCAAAAAAAAAAATAAATTGTTGGCCTCTATAACTACTCCTTGAGTGGTCTTAACAAGGCATTTTTAAATTCACTTAATTTTATGTATCTTCAGGTTGTACAATCTAAGAAAGTTTTGCATCAGAAATGGAGAAGAATTTCTTGACAAGAAAAATGCAGAGTACAGTCGAGAAGATTGATTAGTTAATTGGTGTTAATGTTGAGGACATATGTACCATAAACAGAACATGGCAAAAACCAGACCATTTCCACCTATTATCAAGAAAGTGCAGATTAAAATAAAATACTATTTTGTACCCATCAGAATAAGATAATACCAGTTGTTGATCTAGACAATTTTAAAGTATGGTTGGTTGGAGCATCTGGTAAAACCATTTTGGATAAAGCTTCATCAGTACTTAGTGAAGGCGTCTTGGGGCAGGACACAAATTTATAAGAAGGGCTTTGCTTAACCAATGTAAGCAGTGTAAGCTAATTTGTTGTACCCTCAATTAACCTGAAACAATACAAAAAAAAAATACTTGTTGAAGATAACGTGTGACTTTTGACCCAATAATCTCACTCCGAGGTATAGAATTCAGCAAAAGTGTTGTATACCAAGAAAAGTATTCACTGCAGCCTTGCTAGTAATAGCAACATTTCAAATTAGCTAAATCATTATCCTGAGTGCATACACTTGTGAGCAAGAATGGACAGAGTATGTGTTGAAATAGCACATTAGAAATACTATTTCACATGAATACTGTACAGAGGAGCTGAATGATGTCAAATATGCTGTTTGGAGAATGATGTACTCTGTGACATACTCATATAAAGTTAAATTAAAAAATCCTCAGGAGTAGGGCGGCACCTATAGCTCAAAGGAGTAGGGCATTGGCCCCATATGCCAGAGGTGGGGGTTCAAACCCAGCCCTGACCAAAAACTGCAAAAAAAGAAAAAAGAAAAAAATCCTCAGGAGTATACCATACATTTATAGGTACAGAATACATAGGAAAAGCATAAAGAAGTGCAGGGGGAGGATGCCCATCAAATTCAGAGTTCGATTATATCTGAGAAGGAAGGGAGGGAAGAAGGATCCAGGGTGCTACAGTGGTTTAATTCTGCAGCTGGACTCTGGACACACAGATGTTCATTATCTTATTTTCTAGATATTTTTGCATGACTGAAATATTTCATAAATAAACATTCTGTTGTCCTAGCCTAATTCCCGTGAACTTTGGCGTCGTCTTTTCCTGTGCTTTCACATCCAGCTGTTTTCCAAGCTCTGTGCACTCTGCATTCGCATGGCCCTGTCCATCATGCGCTTTATCCATGCACACTGGTCTGTCGTAACATCCTGCTGCCTGGTCTTCTACCTACACACTTTCCACCTTCAGTCTGTGTCAGCCCTCTAAAACAACAGCTTTGATCTTATCAGGAACTGTGAAGTCTTGGGTAGTTTTCATTGTTTATAGGACATCCCTGTTTGTTAGCGTGATACGCAAAGAGCCTCTGTGGTTTGGCGTTTCCGTGTTTCTCATGACTGCTTCTTTCTTCTCTGAGAACCCCCCGTTCTCTCCCAGCTTCATACTCTGGTTCACGGTGTTCCTCTTTCTAGGAGGGGCCTTCCACCCTTATCTGTTTCCAGTCCCGCCGATGTATATATATATTCATGAGCAAGGTTGGGAAGTTTTTCTCAAAATTGAATAATATCTGGATCCCTAATAAAGCATTTCTGATGGAGTCCTCATTTTGATTTAAATGTCACTTAGATATACAATATCACTTAGATGCACACATGTAGCAAAGCATATAATTAGGTATAAGATCATGTTTCTTCTCGGTAGCCACAAGGCCAAAAAATTACAGATTAAATGCAGGCTAATATAATTTTCATTAACGTTACTTGTTCTGTGTTGGTTGTAATGACAGTGAGCTATGGACTGCTTTCAAATTCGCATGCCTACCGCCAAGTGCCACAAGATATCTCAACTCTCCCCTCTCCTTTGTCTGTCTGCAAAGCCCTCATTCCTGGGGTGCTCCCACTTCCTCAGTGAGGCTCATCTGTTGTATGAATTACAAGGCTCAGTTGTGTTTCCACCAAGTGCCTGCTTTTATATATGAAAAAATATATGTGCCTTAACATTTATATAAATATATATACTATATATATACAACTTCAAACTACCTATGTGCAGATAATCATCCAATAAATATTAAATTAACTACTGTCTCCTATGGGTGTGTTGAGGGTTGCGTAGATACAAACATAGGTCACACATGGATCCTGCCTTCAAAGAGTTTAGAGGAAAAAGAAAGCAACAGAACCCGATGGGCAGGTAAACGTGAAGGAGTGGGGTTTGTACAGGGAAGTACCCAAGTTTCAGGTCAGAGCTGTTAGCTACGTAGCCCTTCAGTTATTAAAGTGAACAAGCGAGAATATGAAGTTGGTATGTTTATTTTGAGCTGATTTCTGTAGGTTAATATTTATGTTATTCAAGTGCACTGGTGATCCCAGCTACTCCGGAGCCTGGGGTGGGAGAATTGCTTGAGTCTAAGAGCTGGAGACCAGCTGGGCAATGTGGAAAGACAAACAAACAAACAAACAAACAAAAAAGAAAGCAAGAAAGATGGTCTCTTTGCATTGCTTCTTTTCATTTCTTATTCATGGACCTGATGTTTTTGAGTTTTCTAGAACTAAGGTAGACAGTATTAACCTCATATTACAAAGCTTGAAGATTTAGGCCTTTTCAGGTAATTTGTCCAAGAACATACTGCAACTAAGTGGCCAGACTGGGTGTTGTCCCTCTTTTTGTCTGATTTCTAGGTCTTAACCTTCTTGGAGTACTGCCTCTCAGCCCTTTTTTTTTTCTTCTGTTTTTAAGTTATTTCATGTAGGCGTTTGCAATTATGTAATAAAGAATATTTTCCCCTATGGGGAGGCGGGGCCTGGTGGAGAGTAGACACTAAGTAAATACTTGTTGAATACATTAACAATTATATCTTATGTTGAAAGAATTAATAAGTTTAAATTAACACACCAGTATAAACTGATATACCTAATCAGTGATGTAACCATTTTATTTAAAGGGGAGACAAATCATATACAATAGTGTTAGTATTTTGTTTTTAAAACAATAAGTTAGAGAAACAAACTTAAAGGTATAACATTTCTTCCATGTTCAGTATCTACAACTAAATACAACTAAAGTATTTCAGATGAAAAGTGAAATTTATTAAAAAAAAAACCCGAGGCAATGAAATATCCTGAATCTTTGAAGAGAGAGTTAATTATACTTAATACATTGTATTTACCGAAGACTGTAGACTCTTACATTTTTTTTTTTTTAGCATTAATGACTTTACCCTTAAGCTAACTAAAATATTAAATTTGCGAGACTCTAGCATAATGTAAAAATTGACAGGTTGGCCCCCACATCATAGTGATAGAGATTCCAAGAGGGGAGATTAAATTAATCAAGCTTGTCATGTCTAAGATTGTCTCCAAGAAGGATCAGCATATTTATTCCACTTTGCATTCTTTTTCTCTTTTGATATAGTCGCAGTATAGTTTTACATCCCAGTTTAAAGTTTTAGTTAAAAATTACCAAACTGTATTTAAAGCTTGCATTTTTCTAATAACTTTTATAAAGTGTGTTTGAACGCTGACTTGTGTGATTATTGAGTTAAAATTAAAACTACTTCCAGGTTTACAAGTTGACTAGGAATAATGTTTGGAGTATTTTTTCTCTGACGTGGTAGGAGAAACAAGACACAAGTGGCTGAGTTGGGAGGATAACCCATCCAAAATGCTGAAATACTGTAAATACGCAAGGAACTGTTTCTGGTCATTTTGTTTTGAGGGATTATATTTGTTAAAGGTCTTAACATTCTGAAAAGTGACTCTAATGTGTTTTTCTTCAGAAGCAACCAAAAAGAGACTTATCCTTTGTGCCTTGTTCATGAAGGAGTGGAAAAAAAATTAAGGAACAGAAAGTAATATTTTTTCCTTTAAATCTAGGAGATTGCCTAGTTTCCTAATCTTCTATTTTGCATAGTATAACCCTAGAAATACTTCAAGCAGCTGATTTCCATAGTTTCCTATGGAAATAAGGCTTATAGTCTCTGACCTGATTTTTAAGGATAGAGATAGAAGGGGCACCTTTGTATCAGTCGTTATTTCCATGGTGTTCAGGTGAGTTCTGGTTTGTGACCATTTTCTGAAGGGTGTATTTTTAGGCCTGTATGTGAATGTGGTGAATTCTGTACTTGATGGATTTATGGGAACCTAGGATTTGACTTGGTACCAAGAGACTTTAGAAATAAAGCCCTAACGTTCCTCAGGTTCTTGGGGTTTGCCCTGGAAAGAGAGGTGGGCGTGGGGTGACAGCATGATTATGAAAACTGTATCTGTACATTTATTTCCAGAATGAAGCTGTCTGGGACTTCCAGTTTTTATTTGGATAGTTTTTTTCATAAACAAGCCTCTAGCATAATTTATATTCATTACTAGAGTAACTTGATTTAGGTTTATAATTGACAAATTAAGGCACTTCAACTACATCATTTTTTAGGGTTTTTTCTTTATGTTAAAAAATGATATATACAATTTATATTTCAGAGAAGACCACATCACCGGAAAATAGTATCTTCACCAGATTGCAGGAACTCGATTGCGATTATTGTACGTGGAGCTTTAGGCTCAACAGTGGCTTTCTGGGCCGTGTTCCAGGATTGTACAGGGGTATAATTGTGAAAGACTCAGACTTACAATTTAGTAGGTTATAGACAAATTTTTTAAAAGTGGGTTTTTTTAATAAAATATAATTTCATCTTTAATGAGTAATATAACTTTATGAAAGCTCCCTATTACATATTATAGGAAAAGCAAAATAATACACTTTTTTTCTATTTTAGCCTGCTTTTGTATTTATTTTCGATGCATTGTTTATGAATGTTGTATTTCTAATGAAGTGTCAGAATTTTTCAAAATTACTGACTCAGTATGTGGGATTATGCAACTTTTGAAGTACTGAGTTCTTCTTGGTTAAAATGAAACTTAATGCCTTTTATAGTGTCTTGTTGCATGAAGGGTAAAATATTCGGAGTTAATATTAATCAAACAGGAATTATTTTTTCTTTGTTTGTTTGTTTTTGAGGCAGAGTCTCACTTTGTTGCCCTTGGTACTCATAGCTCACAGCAACCTCAAACTCTTGGGCTCAAGACATTCTCTTGCCTTAGCTTCCGGAGTAGCTGGGACTATAGGTGCTCACCACAATGCTCAGCTATTTGTAAAGACGAGGTCTCACTCTGGCTCAGGCTGCTCTTGGACTCCTGAGCTCAGGCAATCCACCAGCCTCGGCTTCTCAAAGTACTAGGATTACAGGCGTGAGCCACTGTGCCCGGCCATAAATGAATTATTTTGTTTTTTGCATATTTTAATCATTGTTGAATTGTTTTTTCTTAACATAAAAAGTAAACAACATTTTCTTTGTGATATTATCAGTTTCAAATAATTCTTGATTCTCTTTCCATCAGATAATGCTTCTAGAATGCATAAAAATGATCTGTGTAAGGGCTTATAATTGTTAAAGGTTTTAGTGATTTTGGAGTTTGGCTGTTAGAAGTTTTGTTTTTATTCTGAAATCAAATGATTTTATCAAGATTAAAATTAAAACTCCTATGTGCTTACCTTCTTCAAATATATTTTATGTAGTCTAGTTTTCAAGACTTTGCACTCTTAGTCATTAAGGTGTCAAAGTCAGTGAGTAGGCTGGTGTCTTTATTATTAAAGATCAGTGATTATAATTGAGGTTTTGAAATTTTAAGTAGCAATGGCATTCCAGGAGGAATGATAGCAGAGTTATGCAGTTAGATGTTTAAGAAAAAAAATTCAGTGTGTCACTGAGCAGACTATTAGAAAGCTAACGTACATATCAGCAAGCAAGTCTGCCTCACTTCCCAGTGATATTGAAGATGAAGCGCTCTTGGAACAGGCTTTAACTGTCTGAGGATACTGTATTCATTTGCATAATCTTCCCACTTTGCCCCGTCTTAAAAAAATGTTGTATTCATTAAGCATTTATTGTGCGCTCTTGTGCTGTGTGTCCTTTGAAAAGAAGCAAAAGAACAAAAAAAGGGAAGATTCTTGTACTCTGGATCTAGCAGTGAGTGAGAGAGGTTTTTTTTCTGTAAGTTAAAACCTTAAGTTTTTAAGGTTTTTTTCCGTAAGTTAAAACAAACCCCCAGGTATATATGAGGTCAGATAATTAAGCTAGGGAACTCATCCTGCAGAAAGTGTTACCTACTTCATTGCTGTTATATGATGGTCACCAGATGACCAAGGGGGGAGGACTTTGAAGCTGATGGCTCTGACAGTCATTCTAGAAAAAGAATTCCAAAATTGCTTTGAAGGGTGGACTAGGCTATATTGACGCGCAGCTTCCGAGGTGACCATGGTGATATTCAGAAGTGAGGTCAGCAGCACTTTTTCTAGGATGAGCTTGTGAGCTTAATTGTCCAACCTCGTATGTACACTTGTCATAAAGGAAGGCTTTTGAGCACTGACATGAAATCCTTGCTTTTTAAGCCCATACCTTTGTTCAATAGACTATATTTTAGAGTAGTTGCAGGTTCACAGACATACTGAGCATAAGTACAGAGACTTCCATTTTCTCCCATCTTCAAGCTTGTGTGTGCATCGCTGCCCTTAGTCCAACATCCTCCACTGGAGTGGTACATTTGCTATAATCAGTGAGGCCACGGTGACACATCGTTCTCATTCAAAGTTCCATAGCTTGTGTATAGCTCACCTTGGTGGGGTACGTTAGGTGGGTTTGACATTTAGCCACCACTGTAGACTCACACGGTAGTTCCACTGCCCTAAAAATCCTGTGTTTATCTTATTTATCCCACCTCCTACCTAAGTCCTTTAATCTTTTTCCTTTTGCTGAGTTTCACGTATTCTGTAGCCTTTTCAGGTGGGCTTCTTTCACTTGGTGATAGGCATTTAGGGCATCTTTATGTCTTCCATGACTCGATGGATCATTCCTTTTTAGTGCTGACTGTACATCGGTTGTCTGGACGTACCAGTTTACCTGTTCACCTATTGAAGGATATCTTGGTTGCTTCCAAGTCTGGCAGTTCCGAATGAAGCTCCTGCGAGCATCTACATGCAGCTTTCTGTGTGGATGTAAGTTTTGAACTTCTTTGGGTAAAGAGAGAGCACAATTTATGGCGAGAGTAAGTTGAGTTTTGGGAGAAGCCATTTGTTTTTCAAACAGGTTGTACAATTTTGTGTTCCAACCAGCAACGAATGAGAATTTCCATTGCTCTGCATTCTCTCTGGGTCCTGCTGTTGTTAGTCTTCTGGATTTGGGCCTTGCTGAGAAGTATGTAGTGGGATCTCATAGCTGGGAGGGAGGCATTTTCCTGAAGACGTAGGATGTGAAGCATCATTTTATGTGCTTATTTCCCATCTGCTTATCATCTTCAGTGAGGTGTCTCTTAAGGTCTTTATCCCATCTTTTAATTAGGTTGGTTGTGGAATTTTAAAAATTCTTTGTATGTTTTGTGTTTTAAAAACTTTTTTTATTTTAACCAAAAAACTATATATTTAGAAAACAGTTGTTTATCAGGACATCTTCTGCAGAGATTTTGTTCCCGTGTGGGCTTTTCTCTCTCTTGACCGTGTCGTTCACGGAGCAGAAGTTTTTAACTTTAATGAAGCCCAGCTTAGTGGTTTGTTCTTTCATGGATCCCACCTTTGATGTCTTATCTGAAAAGTAATTGCCAAACCCAAGGTTATCTCAGTTTTCTCCTTTGTTATCTTCAAGGAGTTTTATAGTTTTGCATTTTACGTTTAGGTCTGTGATTTCTTTTGAGTTAACTTTTCTGGGCTGTGTCTCGGTCCATTTATTTGCATGTGGATGTCCAGTTGTTCAGCACCATTTGGTGAAAAGACGATCCTTTCTCCATTGCCTTTGCTCTTCGGCCAAAGATCCATTGACTTTATTTGTGTGGGTCTATTTCTGGGTTCTCTGTTCTGATCCATTGATTAGTCTGTTTTACTATTATATACGTCTAGGTTACTGTAGCTTTATAAGAAGCTTGAGGAAGCCAGTGTCAGAGTGTCAGTCTTTCACCTTTGTCCTCCTGCAGTATTGTATTGGCTACTCTGAATCTTTTCCTTCTCCATATAAACTTTGAAATCAGATTGTTGATACCCACAAATAACTTACTGGCTAATTCCATTACTCTTAATGAAGTGTTTGTTTGATTAATCAGTATGATAATGTTTAGCAGTGTTTGTAGATTATATATTAAATTGTTCTTCTCCAAAGGGTGACCTTTAAGTAAAAAGTCACAGTGCAAATGGTGAAATACCATTTTCTTGGTTTGTCCCAAGCTATTCTTGCCAGCCTCAGGAAGTCCATCCGTTTCGGATTCCTCCCACTTTGTCCTGGGATTCGGCAGGGAGACCTCTCAGCCGTGATCTGTAAACCAGGGCTCTTGCCTTCTCTGTGGATGCCGTCGTTCTCTGCTCTCTTGCTGTGGCTTTTGGTGGTGGTTTCTGCCACAGCTGTTGAGGTTGGAGGTGGTACAGCCCACACAGACATGCAGAGACTGCTGTGTCTGTCTCGCGGCCTCATGCAGTTGCTTGTGATGCTGCCCCGTGTCAAGCTGCGAGTACCATCCTGGGCCACATGATGAGTAGATCTTGTGCTGCTGGCGTAAGTTCTAGTGCCTTGTGCTCTCACAGTCCCACGGGGACTTTTGTGAAACAGTTCTTTCAGGTTTTACTTGCTCATTTATTTTCCATGTCCTTGTGCCCTTTTCCAGTCCAACTCCACATGGGCTGTCTGAATGGTAGAACATTGGCTTTAAGGGCAGTACTTTGTTTTTAAGTCAGGCTGTGTGAATTGATATCCCGACCCCTACCTTGACATGTGTCTAGAAAAGCCTAATTTCTAGGTCAAGTTCAAGCAATACTCTTGTTGGCCCATAGCAAACACCTTAGATAGGTATTTCTATCTATGATCATCTTTTTAAAAAGAATTTATGATTGACACATAATAACTGTACATGATTATGTCTTATCACGTGATGTTTTAATACATGTATACATTGTATGTGATGATCTAATCAGGGTAATTAGCATACCATCACCTTAAACATTTATCATTTCTTTGTGCTAAGAATATGAGCCCAGATGTTGACATTTTAATTTAAAATATTGTTTCCTCTTTGGATAATGGGGACTGTGTAGTTGTGGTTGTCTCCAGACAGATTTTTCTTCATTTCACTTTTCTGTGCTAAAAGTCTGGTGTTCAGGAAGAATTCGACTTCCTCACTGGTGAAGGGATTATAGCACATTTCTAAATTTCTGAGGAACTCGATGTCCTCATCTGTGAAATTGGCAGAAAGCCCTTGTCTCAGAGGGATTATGTGAGTTTTAAAGATGTGTGTCCAGGGCTGAGTACATGCTAGATTCTCATGTGGTGCTAATGTTGACCTCTCTGAGTTGGCTGGGTCACTTATTAACCACAGGCAAATAAATGACTCCCTCCTGTTAACTTTGCTCTGTAGGTCTGTGTTTAGAGGTGGCTCTGTTTCAGATCAGTTCCCTTAAGCCTCTCTGGTAAGATGACGGCTTCTTTTTAAAATGATCACGCCAGTACCTCACAAGTGACTTTTGCATACTGTAGTAATCTCTCTTTTAAGTTAGGTCATTGCAGACAGTTTTTCCTTAAAAATTGAGAGAAACAGAGCTGTTCACATATGATGTGAACTTGTAATTTCTAGGTAAATACAGCTCAAGTTCGAGCAGTACTTTTGTTGTACCATAGCAAACACTTTAGATAGATATTTCTATTTATGGTCACCTTTTTAAAAAGAATTTATGATTGATACACAATTATTGTACATAATTATCGGGTATTGTCGACAGAGTATAGATAAAAAGAAAATCCTATGCAGCTCCGTGTCTCTGTAAGTTTTCTGGACCTTTGGTTGCTAGGAAAAATGGGAGTAATGAACCATATCTTTTAAGAACATTTTGTGTTTTTAAGAACATTATATTGTGTTCATTCTTTTATAAGAAAAGACCTGCTGTGTTCAACTTCGTATTTTAGACAGGTAGCTGCCACATAACTAGGTTGTATGCTGTATTCCCATCCTGGATTAAGTAGGCATTCCCAGCCCCTTTCAGTTGTGACCATCAGAGATTTTTCATTACATTTTAAAAATGAATTCATGTGATATCCATTTATACATCAAAGTCTTCATTTTAAGTTGTTTGCCAGCATTTAATCTGTAATGATTTTATCAGTTAGAACTTTTAAGAAGAGTATTATCTTGAATTGTTACAGTATATTCTTCAGAACCTTATGTGGTCTCTTTTATTAAGGAGAACATTTTGGTAAAATTTGAGTATTTCCTAAGGAAGACAGGAAGTATATTTTTTATATTCTTTGTATTTAGTAATAATTCTGATTTTTAGAAAACAATACTCTGATAATGTAATTGTTGATATTGTGTAGTATGCTATCTTGCAAATGGACTTCTGCAGAACAAATTTTCTTAAAATAAATAAAATGGCTCTTAGTTTATCTAAGAAGCGCTGAGTTAAAGAAAGTCAACAGATTTTTAAAATGTGATGTTATTTTGAATCTTTAATATGCTAATGTGAATTGTGAATCTTCCAAAAAAGAAAGTATAGTACACATCTCATTAGACTGTGTAGACTGGTAGCCATGGAACACCTTTTGGCATTCATTATAGTGTTAGGTTTCCAAGGATACAATTTTCAAGAAGCTCATAGTGTAACATTTTGTAGTTTATAAAGTACTGTTGCATTTTCAGCTTGTTTGATTCTCCCAACCCTGTTAGGTGTTGGTTTACTGGTCAAGTGACTGTGTGTGAAACTTGCTACATTATGGAGGCACATACTTATTTACTCTGAGATTAGTTTGTGTTGAGAAGGAAATTAGTTCTTAAGTCAGCAATAGCATGTTGTTTTGAGAAGTATTTGAGAAGTTAATTGAACACAGCTTTGGTGATTACAGAGACATCCATTAGAAGACATTGACATAGAGAACAAGAGTTTAAAAATGTCAACTGTTTACCACTGGGGCATGCCAGTGAAATTTTCCACTCCTTAATTCTGTTTGTGTCAACAACAAAGAATTTTTTTTAAATGTCATATATTTTTAGAAGTGCCTTATGGCTCTTCAGTATAAATTCTCAGGGCTTTATTAAATTAAATTTAAATATATGTTAATCTATGAAGCTATCATTTGTTGAAGCTGTGTTTGTTTCTAAAGTAGGAGCTCCACGATCCAAAATCATCTCAGTCATAAAATGATAGGAAGTTGAGTCCCAAGAGATTTTTAGTATCCCTTTCATCTGCCTCTTTAAAAAGTTGAAATTATCCCTCAAACTGCTGGGTCATGGAATTGTATAGCATGATCACTGGCACAGTGTTCAATTTTACTATTAACAGGTAGTACTTCCTATTTGGCAGACAGTATCCTAAGGGACCTATAAATATCAGATTATTTAATAGTTACTGAGTGTCCTTGCTGTGGATTGAATCGGTCTCTCCAGAATTCCATGCTGAAGCCCTAATCCACAGTGCTGGTCTTTGGAGATGGAGCTTCTGTGAGGTCATTAGGTTTGGTTGAGGGCGTGGAATGGAACCCCTGTTAAAGGATTGGTTACCTTATCAGAGGATGAAGGGACCAGAGCTCTGTCATGTGAGGACACAGAAAGTAGCTTTCTGTAAACAGAAAAAGGGCCCTGACTAAGAACCTGACATGCTGGCCCTGTAATCTCAGACTTCCAGCCTCCAAAACTATAACATAAGTATTTGTTTAAGGCAGGTTGTCTGTAATTTTCTGTCCCAGAGTGTCCCAAACTGACAGTATGATTGTGTGCCGGGTAGTTTGCCTAGCCCTAATGTCTTTATCTGATACATTTTATTAAATCCTAGAGCAGGTCACTGAGGAAATTTGTATTATTATACTTATTTATAAATGAAGAAACAAATCTTCTGATCTCACACTTCTCACACTGAAGGTGCACAGCTGTATGCCACAGTTGGCTCAGGCAGCAGGTGAAGGACTGTCCTGCGTCTCAAGGCTTTTTAGGTAAAAGCAAAATTAGATGAATTCTTTGTCATGTTTTCCAAGAGAAAGTTTTATTCTTGGAGCTACCACTTCAGTAGCAATAGAAAATTTCCACCTAAAAGGAAATCCATTGTGAGTCTAATGAACAAGGCTGGGGGAGAGATATGATTAAGATACTTACTTGGGAGATATAATAAATGGTCCTTATTAATAACAGTACACTAGGCTCGGCGCCTGTGGCTCAATCGGCTAAGGCACCAGCCACGTACACCTAAGGTGGTGGGTTCGAATCCCCAGCCCAGGCCCGCCAAACAACAATGACAGCTGCAACCAAAAACTGGCCGGGCATTGTGGCGGGCGCCTGTGGTCCCAGCTACTTGGGAGGCGGAGGCAGGAGACTCGCTTGAGCCCAGGAGTTGGAGGTTGCTATGAGCTGTGATGCCATGGTACTCTACCCAGGGGGATAGCTTGAGGCTCTGTCTCAAAAAAAAATAAAAATAAAAATAAAAAAAATCCTGAGTTGATACATTCAGATGCTGTTGAACATAGTTATAGTTTATTCATCTCCCCTGCTGTATAGTTTTTTAATGAATTTATCACAATGATAATTCCCACAGTCTCTTTTATTGTTAATAAATGTTTGGGGTATTTCCAATTGTTTTTTGGCCTTTGCAAACAATACTGACAATTCTGCTTTAAACGATGTTGGCATCATTGAGCTTTCTAGTTTTTCCAGCCTAATAAACAGTAAGTGGTTTTGTCTTTACTAATGTTTATAAACACCTTTTCATATGCTGATTATTAGGTCTTTCACTTCTATAATTTAGGTCTGTGTTGCTGCCCTTTTCACATTGATTTATAGGTTTAATGGCCTTTTCTGTTTTCAACATCATAATATCTCCTCCTGTTCCGTCATCTGATTGTTAACTTTGTGCCCGTTGTTAAACAGAAATCCTGACTTTTGGTATCATTAGATACACCAGTTTGGGGTTTTTTGTTTTATTTTGTTTTGCCTTATGGTTTTGCTTTTGCCATATTTGTTTAAGATAATTTTTCAGCCTCTGTTTGCAAAGATATTCTTATATACTTCTATTAACTTTATAGAGTTTTAACATAACATTTAGGTTTCTAAATGCCCATCTCTGTATATAGGATCAGACAGGAATCTATATAATGAGACAGTTTTTCAACTGTAGATGATCTTTTCTATGCTGATTTGTGTTGTTATTTTTCTTTTATATTTATTTTTCACATATATATATAGCACTTTGCTTCTTGGCTCTTTATTATATAGTTTTCTATTTATTTGATCCTTATTTAATAACATGCTTTGTTTCCTGTAAGGTCTTAAACATCTTTATATGTTTATTCTGATGCATTTAAAAATTTTTTAGAGAGGGCCAGGCATGGTGGCTCACACCTATAAACCTAGCACTCTAGGAGGCCAAGGCGGATGGATTGCCTGAGCTCACAGGTTCAAGACCAGCCTGAGCAAGAGCAAGACCAGACCCTGTCTCTAGAAATAGCCAGGCATTGTGATGGACGCCTATAGTCCCAGCTATTTGGGAGGCTGAGGCAAGAGAATCACTTGAACCCAACAGTTTGAGGTTTCTGTGAGCTGTGATGCCACAGCATGCTACAAAGGGTGACAGAGTAAAACTCTGTCTCAAAAAAAAAAAAATAGAAAATTTTTAGAGTATTATAAATGGTGTCTTTTAAAAATTTACGTTTCCTAATTGTGTGCTAGAATGCAGAAATGCTTTGCTTTTGCATATTGATTTTGGATCCAGAAATCATATTAAGTTTTCTTTCTTATTCTAATTATTTAGCAATATATTCTTTGGAATTTCTTAATAGACAATTGTATTACATGTGACTGACAATGTTATTTCTTTCTTTCTAATTCTTACATCTTAACGTCTTTTATTTCCCTTTCTTATGTTACTGAACTGGCTAGGATTTTTTTCTGCATCTTTTGAGGTGGGTTGTTTTATTTTATTTTTAATATCCTTCTGCAGATAAATTCTATTGATTTCCTAAAATGAAAACAGTCCTTTTATTTTTTGGATGAATTCAACTTTTGTCATAACGATTTTTACATTGATGGGATTGGTTAGGCTCATATTTTACTAAAAATTTTAGTGTACACATTAAAGATATACCAATATATTTTAATTTTAGAATATATTAGGAAGTACCCTCTAGGATTTTACAAATAGCATTTGGTTTCTCATATTATCTCATACTAACTTTTCTTCTGTGTACACACAGATTAATCCAAAGCTTGAGGTAATCGATATGCAGAGCTCTACTCCCCCTGTTGTGGATATCTGTTCTTTTGATTCTACCACAGTAAGTTTTTTTTTTTAATTTAAGTATTTATGGGGGAGGGGATAAAATGTGGTCTGAGCACCCTGACATTTTAGTTCAGAAAGAACCTTATGCAAGTCACCTTTACAATGTACCTGAATGGCCACGAGGGGGAGCAGCTCCAGCAAAGAACCCTGAGCTCAACCTAAGCCAGGCTCACTGCCTCTTCTACGGAAGATGCCACCAGGGGACGTTTCAACTGCTGTCTTGGGACACCATTCCCTACTGTGTTATTTGTCTTTCAGAGGTGCTAAACTAAACTAGTCTTCTCCTTGGAAGCTATAGGAAAAGCAGCTACTTCCCTTTGTTAATCTCTCTTGATGGATTATCTTGAAATTCAGAAGTATTTCTAATACTTGCAATTGTTTATAAAATACTCCTGTCAGCATTCCTGCATTAATAACTTACTTAATGGAGTTAAGAATTAACTAGACATCTTAAAATTTATCTCAGTGCTTGGTTTGTAGTAGGTATTCAGTACATTTATATTCAGTGAATCACTCAAAGTGCAAGTTGAAACTCACTTGGGTTTTTCTCCCTATACTGAGAGGGAGCAAGAGAAAGGTGGTTTGTGAGCTATGTTGCCTCCTTATGAGGTAGTCAGCAGAGTCAAACTGAGCAAGCCTCACCTAGAAAATAGTACAGATTATTAAAAATGTTGGTCCACTTTTTGTGATTCACTCTCTGCTTGCCCGGCTTTGCAAAACCTGGTGCCCTGATTCTTCAAGACTGATTCCAGACAAAGCCTGGTGCCCTGATTCCTCGAGACTGAGTCCAGACAGTCTCCACCAACAGTGCTATGGAGGTGGCCATGACTGCCGCAGAGCATACACTGGCTGTCACAGAGGCGTACGGGCAACAGAATATCTGTCCTTCCATGGTGATCCAGGCCATTGGTGATCCAATGCCAAAGTCAATTAATCTACATCATAGAACTCTAACTCAGGGAATATGGGGTACGTGGGACTTTGAGAGGACAATTCCATATAACAAATGTGACATTTAACAGTTGTGCTACAAAACAGAATGATAGAAGTGAAAGGGCGGCACTTGACCGGCAGAGACCTCACAGACCACCAAAGCTTGTAGGAAAGGTCTTCATTGGAGAGGGAGGGGTACTGAAGAGCAGCACCAAGGAGGAGGGAGGAGAGAAGAGAGAAGGGGAGAGAGAGGAGGAGAGAGAGGAGGAGAGAGAGGAGAGGAGGAGGGACTGAAAGGAAAGCGCCCCCTTATATAGGTTCAGCTAGGGGAAGTCTCAGAATGGTGACGGGATGGTAGACTAGCCAATAAGGAGTCTAGGGGAAGTCTCAGAATGGTGAAGGGATGGTAGACTAGCCAATCAGGAGTTACTACTCTGGTGGGAAGAGCCGTTAGGGGCAGGCCATAAGTTTGAAATTTTCAGTGGGTAATTGGGACAGGGAGATGAGGCAGGTTTTATGATTGGGAGATAAGGAGATGTTTAGCGGGCAACTTCCTGTTGAAGGAGCTGTAACTTTAAGAGTGAGACAACTAGTTTTGGTCTGTTTGAAAGCAGGAAGGGGCTCTCTGGGGAAGGGGCTTTTCTGGAGCAGTTACCTAACAAGAAGAGTGCAATTATTATCCAGATATGGGAAAATAGGAGGTTGAATTATATGAAATTGTCATTTTGTAGGTAGAAACAATCTAATACTGGTGATTTTACATGATTCCACCCCATATATATGCATTAAAAAACAGACTCCACTGTTACTTTAAGTTGTGTATTTGATACTGCATAAAAATAAAGGAACCAAACAGGAAAACAAAATTTTGTTTGCTATAAATTGGTTTGGGATTGTGCTAATGGAGCCTCATCTAGACAGTTTATCAATCTGTAAAGTAGTTTGCTTGGCTCCAGGCAAGGCGTAAGGACTTTGTTTTACTGATGTAGTCAGAAGGTACAGATATGCATAAAGCATTTAGATTTTTAAAAAGAATATCTCTAAAAAGCTTTCCTTTAAATTTTTAATGTATACATCTTTCTTTTAGCTCAATAAGAAATAATTTATTAGAAAACTAAAATTACTTTTTAAGCTATCTGCTTTCTAGTGAATTCAGTAGTCAGTAATTCTCAATCAATAGCCTGCTCTCTACATGGACTGTTTCTCAATTTTGTACGACAGATGAGATATAATTACAAAGTAAATTTGTCTCTGCTTTGGTATGAAGCACAACTGTATTAAATACTTTTCGTGTGCAGTTCGCATGTGATTAGAATTTTAAAACCCAGATAAATAATTGGAAGTCAGAATAAGCAATGTTAAAAGGTAGTTTTTGGTTTTGCTGTTGCACTTACTATTCCTCTGGGGGGTGGTTTGGTTGGTTTTGTAGACCGGAAAGAAGTTTCCTTGGAAATTTATTTTAGCAAGATGGAGTATAGAAAGATAACACTTTAAACTGTAATTTGTCAAATTTCTTAGCAGAATAAAAGGAGATTTATTGTGGTGTAAGAAATAGTTAGCTTCTATTCCTACTTTCACATGATTTAACTATATTCAGGATAATTTGTAGACTTAAATACACTGATATCTATGCTCCGATGTCTTCTTACTACGGAGAAGAAATTATGGCATTTAGTGTAACAGTTGGTATCTTTGTGGATTGCACATGTGACTCTAATGCCAGAGGGGAAATTTGATACAATTTTGGGGGATGAAGAATAAGCTGTTACTAATCTGAATTTTTAAAGTTTGGTTAAAAAGAAGAAGTTTCTGTAAAGAAACATAATGGCTGTCATATGGACATAGTTTAAAAATTTTGATCTCAAATTCCTGAATCTTTCGTCTGATTAAATTAAGTCATTTATTATATACTGATTTTCTAAAGATTAAGATTCCATGTGAGTCTTTTAATGTTTTCATTGATTTAGTTAGAACTAGACCAGAGCGATTAGCATTAGTATTGCCATCTGATGTGGCTACATGGAATGTTCCAGACTGCTTCCACCCCTACCAAAAAAAAAAGCAAGACAGGAATTTCTCTTTTGTATCTTAATATAAAAAGAGGTTAGGGTTTTTTTTTTTAACTTATTGTAAATAAAATTTTTATCTTCCATAAATTATAGTCTTAAATTTCGATATATTAATTTTATTATTGTTTGTCCTACAAATGAACAGAATGAAGTTGGTAATTTTGATTATCGAAAAACTGGACTCTTCTTAGAGAACTGACATAGTGTTCCCATCCTGGCAGCTATGCAGAAAATGAATATAATATGTATACTTTTATTTAGAATTCGGGACATTATTTTCAAGTCAAATTAATTATTTACAATAAACTGAGACTTTGCAATGACATTATAGAACAAAATCCAAGGGTCTGCGATATTTTCTTGTTGCATGAGTCAAAATAGTTAAAGACATAATACATAAGGCATTATGTCAGATGCCAATGGGGGTGTCAATCCAGCTGCCCAAACCTAAGAATTATATAACCTAGCCAGATAGAAATAACTAGATAAGAAATAAATGTCAGGTTCAATACACTAGATGCCAAGTGTACGTGACAGTCAGTGAAAACTTGTTAGTGGGAATATTCAGAAGAGATTAATGGGCTAGAGGAAGTAGATTTCTCTAGAAGAAGACCTTTGACCAGTTCTTGATCTAACTAAAGCTGGGAGGCATTTTGATGGGGGCATTCCAGGTAGAGAAAGCAAGGTACAAGTAAATGTCTCAAGAGAATATAAAAATTCTGTGCCCTAGTAATAAAGGGGCATAACAGCACATCAGTCAAGTTTTAAGTCTTTAAATTGTCTAACTCAATGGATAGCAGATGTGGAATAATCCAGAGAGGATTGCCTCTCTCGTACGTAGATGTCTCTCTGTGCCATTCACCATCCTTGGCTTTAGAGAAAGTGAACAACAACAACAAAAAAATACCCGCCCCAGAGAAGCCTGCATTCTACATTCTAGTTAGAGAGGCAGGTAATTCATAGATTAAAAACAGGAAACTTGGTATTTTGAGACCAGTAGTCTGCCATTTTTCCTCCTTTGCCGGCAGAGTAATAAATCTCCCTTTCCTTTATCTTCTGAATGAATAAACAAGCACATAAATGACAGTGGAGCCTCCATAGTTGACCGCCTCCCTGCATCACCTATCTCCTTCAGTCCACCTGATTTTCATAGACCAGACATGCACTGCGTGTACTTATCAGCACAGTAGTTGCTTACGTTGACGATCTCTGTATTTTGACCAGTTTGTGACAGGCTGTTGGGTGGTGAACATACATTCTACTGTACATAGTATGGTGGATGCAGGGGTGAAAAAGATACCCTGACAGCAGATAGAAAGAGGGCTGCAATTTTAGGTAGTATGGCCTGGACAACAGTTATATGACAGGTAATATTTAAGTAAAGAACTAAAATTAAAGGGATGAAGGAAATAAGTCATGTGACTATCTGGGAAGGGTTTTCCAGGCAAGTGGGAACAGTGCTAGAAGGCCAGGTTATAAGTGACGTGGGAGCCGCTGGAGGGTTTCCAGCAGAGGAGGGACGTGATCTGACTTCCCTCTTAACAGGATCACTCCGGCTGCTGCGTAAAAATAAGCTAAGGGTGGTGACTGGGGGAGAACGGGGAGACTAATGAGAAAGCTAATGAAACAATCAGACAGGAGGCAGTGCTGGCTTGGCCCAGAGGGTAGCAGAGGAGGTGGTGATAAGCAGATTCTGGATGTATGTGAAGGCAGAGCCAGAGGATTTCCTGACGGACTGAATGTCAGTGTTGGGGACAGTGAGGTATAGTGCTGAGCACTCTCAGGCTATCTCCTGGCTCTGCAGCATTTTGGCAGAGGAGCTGCTGAGAGAAAAAGAATCGTGGTTTTCCTGACTGCTGTTTGAAGATCAGGAAAGCGATCGGGTGAATCGGTGCAACAGATACTTTGCTGTTTCCGGGACTTTGGGAAGCGCACTCCTCCTTACTAAATGTCACTTGGATTTTCATTTTCCAGCAGAGTGCATTGTTTTCTGTTTTGGAAGTTTTTTTTTTTTATATATATATATATCAGCTTATTTTTAGAAAGTAAAAGTTCACACACTTTCGTGGAGGCTGTCATATGGTATATGGTATCTGAAAAATATTACTCTTCTGACAGAATACAGGACCAGTAAAGTTGAGAGTAAAGTTGCAGATACAGAGAGCAGGTCTCCGTGAATGTTGTGGCAACAGTTCATCCTGGTTACTAGACAACATTGCGTAACTAGTTCAGATTTATTTTAGTTCCCAACTGCTTATGTAAGCAAAGGTTTGGAAAGACGAAAAGAACACAGTGTATGCAAACCTAAATGTCTCAGAACTAAAATGTGTAACTTTGAAAGTGTAAAGTGGTCCTAGGGATTTAAAGTTTTGAAACTTTGTAGCAGTTTCTATCGTGGCATTGTGGCATTTGATTTGGAAGTTTAGTCCGTTCGAATTCTGTAAGTAGGTCTGTAACTTTGTGGCTGCTTCCTAAGCTTTTATTCATGCCATTTGTATGGTATCACTAGGCATTGGTTCAGTGGCCCTGCAGGGTCTTTCTTCTTCCCCTGCTCTAAGGGTTTGAAGGGAAATAAAACTAGACATTTATAGGATCCTGGCCGGTGGACTTTGTAGCAAGTGCCTTGCCCAATTTATCCCTTTTTTTATAAGAGGTTTTTAGTCTTCACTTCAAATGATCACAAGTGTGTCGAGTGAGACGCATTAATTTTTTATCTCAAAAAGTTAAATGTTAAACTGTAAGATGCTTAATTGGAATAAAAGGAATTTTTATGAAGTTTGAGAAATAATTTTAAAATATTCCATTTCCAAATGGAAAGAAGTAAGGTAATTAAACTGTCAAAGACATTTAAAAAATAGGACATAAATGATAACTAACAGATGTAAATGAAAAAAAACCATTTTCACAGATCTCTTGCTATTTAGAAACAGAAAGTGCATTTATATTTTCTTAGATACAATCTGTGAAATAGATAGAAGAGAAAATATTAGAAATGGAGAACAGACTATTTCCAAATTAGTTGTTGGATCCTGGCTTTTGAAGTATATCGTGACCCATATGTTATAAAAACTAGTAACACTTGTGGGTGGCGCCTGTGGCATAGTGAGTAGGGCGCCAGCCCCATATACTGAGAGTGTTGGGGTTGAACCCAGCCCCTGCCAAACTGCAACAACAACAACAAATAGCTAGGCATTATAACAGGCACCTGTGGTCCCAGTTACTCGGGAGGCTGAGGCAAGAGAATTGCCTAAGCCCAAGAGCTGAAGGTTGCTGTGAGCTGTGACTCCACAGCACTCTACTGAGCGTGACAAAGTGAGACTCTATCTCTTTAAAAAAAAAAAAGCAAAAACTAATAACAATTGTGAATGTGATGGCTGACCTTTTTAAAATACTGTGTAGACCTGGATAGCTATAAAATTTACTAAGAATCACTGTTAGAAGAGATTAATAGTGGATCAGAATCTTTTTCTTTTCTCTAAATAAAATAGGCTTTTTAATAAAAATTGTAATAATCACTAAGTTCAAACTGTTTAAGATATACTGACAAATTTACTAATTTGAGCTTATTTCCCTTAATTTTCAAAGCCACAGAGAAAGAAAAATTGATAAATTCACCAAAACTTTTGTACTAATTTAAACTTTTAAAAATAGTCCTAGTTAAATAATGCTTCATGTAGTGAAACTGGTCCTTTTTCTTTTTCCTGTTTGACAAAAGTGATTTAGGACATAAACTTTTTATATGAAATGTGTAAAAAAAAAAAAAATACAAAAAAAAGGATGAAACTCTACCTCTACAAAAGGATTTTATAAAACATGCTATTTGGGAGCCCAACAGAGTAAATTTCCATTAGAAAATCAGCGCATTTCTGGGAACTGTTAAGTGCTGAAGTTCCAGGTTTTATTTTCTGCTTTCCAACTTCCTGAGATGGAGTATTTCTAAACTGTCTTCTGGCCGCTGCAGTAATATCACTGTCCCAGGCCTGGGAATCCACCTCGCATCCCTGTTTCCCACAGCTGAGGCTGAGGCATGTGGACAATGCCCGACAGCGCTCAGCCCACACATCCAGCAACAACTGGTTCCTTCCTCTTCCTGTGGAAGAGGAACATCCTCTGAGATGAGAAGAAATGCACCCCGAGGAATGCAAAGGCAGCAGAGAGCTGCTCACACAGGAAATCACTGTGTCCGCACTCTGAAGGGCCCGTCTCCTGGCCTGTCAGCCCCCAACAAGCTTCCTGCCCACCCAGGGGATACTTTACCGTGGAGCTGAATGCCGCCTGTGGGCCACTTGCAGTTTCAGGGAAAGGAGCAAACTTAGCTTTCCTATGCCCCCTACTCTGCACCCCTCTGGTTTGCAGTTATTTGGTGCCTCTTAGTGAAGCGTTGCCTCTCTCTTTAGCCACCTGACAGTTAATTATTGGGTGGAAGTAGTCAGCAAGTCTGCTTCAGTAAATTTTTCAGTTGGTTCTTTGTTACTTTGTGACATCGAGTTATGTAAAATATGTTAGGGCTTTGGTGAGATTTAAAACTCCATCCTCTCAGTGAGCCGTCTGTTGTGCCCGGTGTTGGCCCGGTTCTTTCCGTGTCCTTCGGTTTATTTGCTTTTACTTTCTAAGATAGGCATCAGTCGAAGTTGTCTTACTCTACAGAACCATACATCCTCACCCGTAAGTGAAACTATGTTGATTTAAATCAGCCAACAAACCCCTATCACTGGCTTTCAAACTGACTTGATTTACTTTTAAGATTGAAGAATGTTGAAGTATAATTTGATTTCCTGTTTGTTTTCTTTTTCTCTAATTCCTCCAGTTTTTTTTTTTTTAAAAACAGTAAATTCTTGTTTTTCTTTTGCTCAGGGTAATGATGGCCACTACAAAGCTCAGTTTTTATATCATATGTACATTTTAAACAGCTTTCCAAATCACTCCAGAATTTTTATGGGTTTCAGTGTTTATGGTGGTAAAATTCTTTTACTTTTTATGTATTTATTTGGGTTATTTTGCTGAAGTACATAAGAGTTATTGTTTGTTTTAAGTGGAAGAGGAGATGGGGAAGGAATGCCCGGCATTTCCTTTCCTTTCCAGAATGTCTCTTTAATGAACATTCCTTTCTTCTCTTTAGGAACAAACCATCTCAGCTCAGCAGAGGCCTCCACATGTCTAGTTCCTAACAGTCCAATCTCTTTCCTTTGTTCCCTGGCCCTAGTGAGGTAGTTTTCTCATGCATTTACTATCCCTTCTGACCCCAGAGCTCTCTTTCCACATTTGCCACCTTCCAAATGTGGGCCAGTTCCCTGTGTTAAATTCTTTCTGTGAAAATAACTGCCAGGCTCTCTATTTTCCTGCTGGATTCTGAATGATACAAGTTATCCTAAAGAAGTAAGAAGATTTCTGTTCAGTGATGCTTATTCCAGCATTGTTGGTGTTAACAAAAAAGGACAAAAACCAAATGTCTTTTAACATTTGGTTAAATAAAAGTATAGGACAGCAGTCCTCAACCTGTGGGTCGCGACCCACAGGAACTGTATTAAAGACCCGGGGCATTAGGAAGGCTGAGAACCACTAGTATAGAATATCAACAGATGGGATATTAGATAGTCATTCTATGTTTAATGACAACTAAATGCACTGTGTGTGATTCTGGATCCTGGACTTGTAGAAAAATTGCTCATCAGGACATTATTAAGACACTTGACAAAAATTGAATGTAGACTATTAGACAGCAGAATCATTGCTAAATTTCCTGATTGGATAATCACACTGTGGTTATGTAAGAGAAAGGTCTTACCCTAGGACATACCCACAGCAGTAACTGAGGTAAGGGAGCATTTGCAATTTCTCTCAAAAGATTCAGAAACTTGGCTCGGTGCCTGTGGCTCAAGGGGCTAAGGCACCTGCCACATACACCGAAGGTGGTGGGTTCGAATCCAGCCCAGGCCCGCCAAACAACAATGAGGGCTGCAACCAAAAATTAGCTGGGCGTAGTGGCAGGCTACTTGGGAGGCTGAGGCAGGAGACTCGCTTGAGCCCAGGAGTTGGAGGTTGCTGTGAGCTGTGATGCTACAGCACTCTACCCAGGGGGACAGCTTGAGGTTCTGTCTCAAAAAAAAAAAGAAAAAGATTCAGAAACTTTCTCATATGATATGAGAAAAAGGATGTAACAAACGATGTGATTCTAATTTTGTACAGGGGAAAATGTGTTTATCCATTGAACTGAGTTCCTTCTGAAGTTCTTATATGTATCATAGACATACTAACACAGACATACTAACCAAGGCACTGGAATTTCCCTAAGTCATACAGCCAGTCAATAACCAAGTAGGCTTTTGAACTTTATCTAGCTTTAGAGTGTGTTCTTTTAAATACTGTGTAGTGGGTTTCTTAGTTCTTGGAGAAGAGGCCTTTTCCTCTAGCCTCAGGAGCTTGGAGGATGAGCCCTCAGAGTCTGGACCCAGCCCTCAGAGGGGCACTGGCCACTGGGGTACCATATCCCTGAGGGTTAAGAACTGGTCCTGGGAAGAGGCTGACAGGAACAGCAGACAGGGAGAAGGAGTGTCTGGTCTCCTCCTCACGCCTTCCTTCAGCCTGACAGGGACCCAACTGGCAGGAGAAAGCTAGTTTTCAGAGCACAGGTATCAGCATCACAAAACAGAGTTTCAAAGGATGGATTTGGAAATAAGAGATGCATTCTGTAAGAGGAATTATTGGATTAAAGAATAGGAACTTTAAAAAAAAAAAAAGCTTTATCAGGTGAAGTCCACTCTAGAATGTTTTTACAAATTCAGGTTTTCTCTAGTACTGTGTGAGATATTTTATTTCCTATATTTTTAAATACAGTAGATATTATGTTTTATTTCGTAATTATTTAGTATCTTAAAAGCCTTAAAATTTTTGATAAGGAAGAAATGTTATCCAGTTATAATAATTTTATTTTTCTGTGATTTATGAGCTTTCATTTATTTTCATGATTACCATTCATTCATATTTCTGAGAATGGCATGTTTGAATGCTTTAGCGAATTTCCTATTGTTTTGTTCATTTGGAAATTGATGCTTAAGTCATTGCCATATGCTACAAGTTTGTTTTCCTTGCTTATCACATCCCCTTGAATTTTATTTCTGATTGTTTATGGGTTTACCTGCATTAACTTTTTGTTTTTTTTTATTTTTTATTTTTATTTTTATTTTTTTTTGAGACGGAGCCTCAAGCTATCCCCCTGGGTAGAGTGCCATGGCATCACAGCTCATAGCAACCTCCAACTCCCGGGCTCAAGCGAGTCTTCTGTCTCAGCCTCCCAAGTAGCTGGGACCACAGGCACCCGCCACAACGCCCGGCCATTTTTTTGGTTGCAGCCATCATTGTTGTTTGGCGGGCCCGGGCTGGGGATACGAACCCGCCACCTTAGGTGTATGTGGCTGGCGCCTTAGCCGACTGAGCCACAGGCGCCAAGCCTGCATTAACTTTTTGAAAAAAAATTTTTTTGGTTTGGATTCTGGGTGGAAAAAAAGACCCTCCTTCATCCCCAAATATATCTCAGCTATTCTTCTTAGTATTATTAACAATAAAACCTTAAATTCAAGATGTATATATTTAATTATGAGGTACAGATTTATAATTAGCAAATTGCCCTGGATTTGTATAGTATTTTTCTTTATTGATTTTACTTACCTTCATTAAACATTAAATTCTTATTTATTTGTGTCTAGTTAGAGATTTCCTTATCTGTCTTACTGATCTGTTTTCTTGATCCATTATGATCCCATTTTAATTTTTGTAGATAAAGAATATTTCTATTTCTTTCTTTTTCTTTTTTTTTGAGGCAGAGTCTTACTACGTCGCTCTCAGTAGAGTGCATGGCATCACAACTCACAGCAACCTCAAACTCTTGGGCTTACACAATTCTCTTGCCTCAGCCTCCCAAGTAGCTGGGACTACAGGTGCCCACCACAACACCTGGCTATTTTTTTGTTGTAATTGTCATTGTTGTTTGGCAGGTCCAGGCTGGCTTTGAACCCGCCAGCTCCAGTGTATGGCTAGCACCCTAGCCACTGAGCTATAGGCACCTAGCCAGATACAGAATATTTCTTTAAAAGATAGTGCAGTGTTTTTTCTTCCAAAGTTTCTTTGATAGTCTCATGACTTATTCGTATGATTTTTAAAATCAATTCTGTCAGTTTCCAAAACTCATCCCATTGGAGGATTATTGGCCTTGCATTAGACTTATAAAACAATTTGAGGAGAATTGCCAACTCTGGCATCTTGGGTTTCTCATTTAGGAATGTATTATTATATGGACAAGACTTTTCCCCTTTCATTTATTTCTTTAATTGGCAAATAAAATTGTACACATTATGTACAACATGTTTTGAGGTATATAAATGTGGAATGGTTAAATCTAGCAAATTTATAAACGTGTCACCTCAGAGTCTCACTGAATCAAATTTAGGAGCATTCGTATTATATGCCTTTGGTTCCCATAAAAATAGCTGCCATTTTTCATGTACTACTAAGCATTTTACCTCCTTACTAAACATGCACAGAGATTGATTCCACAAATTGTTCAAACAGAAGTTAGGTAACTCGCCCGACATCACACACGTAGGAGGTGATAAAGGCAAGCAAGGCCTGGGTTAGAGCAGGGTCAGAGCGGAGATGCAGAACCCCCACCCCGTACTACCTCCCCAAGCCACAGGCCTTGCCACTCCGAATCCTGGTTACCTTAACTATCGTCAGAGGGTGTAACCTAAGTAAATGTTTCTCACTGTAGTACAGTAGCCAAAGAGGCCTGATCAGTATATCTGATTGGGGGGGGGGGGCATGGATAAAAAGAAGAAAGAAAGAAAAGGATAAAAAATAAAAAAGGTCCTCTAGTTTAGGAGCAGGTGGGGAAATGGGCCCCAGAGTGAATGTTTGTCAGTAACTGGGTGTGGAGGCAACTTTGGAATTTTACACAATGCCTATCCCCACTTGCCAAGTCTGTAAATCCTTGGCATGTGCCGGACTTTAGGGAGCACAAATCCTTAGTGTTTAACGTTCCCGACACACGTATCTCCTACTGATTACCCAGAAGGTGTGCCATATGGTGTGCTCATCAGAGGCTGTTCAAGCCTCATTGTGTGGCTGTCGCTTCCTACTATGAGGAATTATTTGATCTGTCAGTATCCTTAAATCTCTTTCTAATGATGTGATGGCTCTACCTTCCTTGGCAGGGCCTTGTTGTCACTGCTCTCTCTAGGTCCCCACCCTGGCCCTGTCACTAGTTTTCATTTTTTGGCTTGTTCGTGTTTTACGAAAGGATGTTCATGGTGGCAGGAACCACATGTACGGAAGTTTCCGCTGGAGTTGTTACGGCTGCTTGTTCTGCTGTGTGCGAGTATTTCCTTTTGGAATAAATGATAGCATCAGATTTAGTTAGTGTGGTATAGGGTGTTTTTCTACCGAGCCTAAGCCCGTAATATTTTGTTCTTTTCCTAGTGATCTGAGGCACTTTCACAACTTTGAGGCCATTCGCAGAACCATTTTTTCTTCTATCTCTTCTCACTTTTTTTTCTCACTTGTTGTTACGATTCCTCGGATCATGAGTATCCATAGTTCTGAGGGATCCAATCACTCCTTGTTCACAGCTCTCAGACTCAGTTCCCCTCTCTTGGACTGATTATGTCAGTGACTTTCAACCTGTGTGCCATGGCACACTAGAGGATGTTAGATGTGCCGCAGAAAGTTTTAAAGATCATTAATTAAATCATTTTTGAAAGAAAGTCAAGGCACAGTATATATATTCTTTTTGTTGTTGTTCAACATAATTTTAGTGTGCCATGGAAGTTTAACTATAGGGTCAAGTGTGCCATGACATGAAAAGGTTGAAAAGTACTGGGTTGTGTAATAGAGCTGTGTGTGTGGGTGTCACACCTCGTCCCTGTAGGTAGAACTTTCAAAGGAATTTTGTAGTTCACTCTTGTTTGAAGCTGCAGGTTCTGTTAAAATAGATTTGTGTCCTACTTTGTCTCTTAGGTTGATAATATTTAAAATAAGTTTATTTTCAATGACATCTGACCTCAGATAAAATACCTCGCTGAGTAAATGTTATTTGAAATTCAGAAATATCTATCTTGAGCATAATAATAGTTCAATAACATTTCAAGATGATAAGTAATAATTCTTTATTAAACAGAACTGGAAATGCATCATTAAGATAAAGTAAAAAGAGTTGTCTGCTTTGGAAAATTAGTTGACATTTGAAGAATTTGACTATGAAATGTACACTCCCAGATTTGAACTTTTAGAAAATTCTGGTGTACTTTTTATACAATTTAGTACACAGTAAAATTGCTGAAAAAAACTAAGATGTTAATGCTGTTTAGAAATTATTTTATTCTTTTGTTTTCTAGAAATCACTTCTCTATTTAGTGTTCTATGAATTATAAACACAATAAGCATAAGACTGTTTTCCGTTGTGGGCACCGAGGTATCAGAGTGTCCCAGCCCCCTCCTCCTCCTCCCCCTGAGAAAAGCAATCTCTTTCTGATACACAAGTAAAAGGCATGAGAAGTTTCAAGCATATGAGCTTATGTTTAAAAGAAAAGGTTATCATTTTTTTAATTGTGTATACTGATAAGCTTATCGTAGTTTATTTTAAAATTAAACATTTTTTCTCAATTCTATCATTCACCTTAAATGTATTTGAAACTTTTGATTTACAGAGCAACAGTTTTTTCTAAGATACATTAGTAATATTTAATTAAGCATTGACATCTATTTCTGGTACTAAGCATTGGTCAATGCTGATGTTACTTTTATGTATTTATTAGTCAAAGAAAATGGCAGTCACAGATTTATATCCCAAACTATGACCGTGTTTATGAATGTGTTTTGTTTATTTTTAGTTTTTGCTGTTCTCCTGGCAACAGTGACATTGCCGCCACCTGTCCTGTATTTTTTGCGGTTACCCTCTTCCATTTTATTCCCCCACTACAACTCATATGCGTATGTTCTACCTGTTCTTTTTTTTTTTTTTTTGGCAGTTTTTGGCCAGGGCTGGGTTTGAACCCGCCACCTCCGGCATATGGGGCCAGAGCCCTACTCCTTTGAGCCACAGTGGCCACTCTGTTCTAGCTTTTCTGTCAGGCCATTAACTTATATAGTTTTTTCTATACAGTGTTTTTAGTCACATTTTTCCTACACATAAGTGAAAATGAATTGTATGCAATTTAAGTAGTTTATAAGGAAAAAAAAAGTATGTATTGGAAATTTGTGTCTTTTCCTCCAACCTTCACCCCTCCCCAGGCCATTCCTCACACCAGGATGGAAGATTTGGATCTGACCACAATAACGAGGATCTGCTTGTTTTCCTCCGCTTGTGGCATACCTGGCACAGGGGAACCTAGACTACTGGTAGACTGTGCGTGGAGACGAGGACAGCTAACTTTTTCAATTGGAAAAGCCAGTGCATGTGGAATTAATCAGTCTGACCATAGCTCTGCAGCCCCGGCTGAGTGAATCTCGGCAGAAATGGAAAATTTCTCAGAGGGCGAACCAAAGATGAGCTGGATCTCTGGGCTGAGCTGAGCTCAGGCAATGAATCTTATATCAGGGTCATGAAGGAAAGTGACTTAACCAAAGTCAGGGCTGGTTCCACAGGCTTTGTGCATTCATTTCACAGAAACTAAGGTGCCAGACCTGAAGTAGGAGCTATGGGAGGAGTGGAGGGGGACATGGGTGTGAGTTACAATGGGGAGCAACAACTGTCATGGACAGTTACTTGGTACAGTGAGAGGGTGAGTTGGGAGTCTTTAAGGTGGGGGATCAAGAAAGTTTCCCTGAGACTCATTTTGGCTGAAGACTAAACCTTGCTGCTCAAATATTAATGGGTGGTCTGGTTGAGTGTCACCTAAAAGCTCAGGAGAAGGTTCCACCTCAGACCGACCAAATCAGACCCTGCATTTTGGTACAGTCCCCAGGTGATCTGTGTGTGCCCTACAGTGCTGATGTGAAGCTTCTAGAGGAGAGAGGTGAGAGGTTGGAGGTACAGGAATGTTCTGTAGAACATTCTGAAGAACAGTGTGTGCAAGAAAAAAAAGAAGCCTTAGCCCAGGGATGGAGTAGGGCAAGGGACTTTGTCAGCCAGGTCTACTTGTCATGATTTTGCTCTTTGCAGTTTGAAGATAAGTAACTAAGCAGACACATGAAAACCAGTTAAGAGAATAAGTCAGCAGTTTAGACACAACTGAGGGCAGCTGGGACCAGGAATATCTTAGCAGAAATCAAGAGAATGAAATTCACTTAAAAGATGTGTAAGTTGTATAATTGATAGGATTTATACTGAGTGGGAGGGTGAGAAGGGGGTTGTCAAGGATAATTCCTGGATTCCTAGCTTGTACAATGATATGCCCCTCACCGAGGTGGCAGATTTCCTAAGGTGGGGACCAAATTGGCAATCACATATGCCAATGTGGACATGTTGAGTTTGATGGACCTTGGAAATGTACAGCAGTCCACACCAGGTTTGCAGTTCTGAAGGCATGTCTGGAGCATCAGAGAAAGTTCCAGAGGGGAAATAAGAATGTGTGAGTATTCTGCATGTATGCAGTAATTGAAGCAGCAGACTTAAATAAAATTATCTCAGCATATAGAGTCAGAATGGGGTTTAGGACTAGTCCTTGAGGAGTTTTAATAAATGGTCTGATATGTACACCATGGAATACTACGCAGCCATAAAGAAAGATGGAGACTTTACGTCCTTCATGCTCACATGGATAGAGCTGGAAAATGTTCTTCTTAGCAAAGTATCACAAGAATGGAGGAAAAAGTATCCGATGTACACACCCCTATTATGAAATTAATTTAAACCTTTATATATGAAAGCTATAACCTAATAACAACCTAAGGATACGGGGAGGGGGGAAGGAGGGGGGAGTAGGTGGAGGGAGAGGGATTCGAGGGTTCACTTCTGTGGTTCATCTTACAAGGGTACAAGTGAATCTTTCTATGAGTAGAATATGAATGTTTTAACACAATAACTCAGAAAGTTACATGAAGGCTATGTTAACCAGTTTGATGGAAGTGTCTCAGATTGTGTGTGAAAACACCACACTGTACCCCCTGAAGTGCATCAATGTACACAGTTAACATTCAATGAAAAAAAAAAAAAGAATGATACCCAAGGATAAAAAGTGTCTGGTTACAATCTGCCTATGGTTTCTACCCATCCTTAATTAAGAATCTACAGGAGAGTATCATAAATCTTAATTCCCCACTGTGATGTATGCACTGTAGACATATGGGCAGGTGAAAACTTTTTCTGCAATAATTTAATTTTTTAAGTTAAAAAAATAGTAGAGAGCACTCATATACCCTTTACCCAGATTCGCCTGTTTTTATGATACAATTTTACCCCATTTGTTTTATCAGTATTTCTCCTTCCTTCCTTCCCTCTTTCCTTCCTTCCTCCTGACCTCTGTCACTTCCTTTTTTCTTCCCCTCCTGCTTCCCTCTGGCTCTGCTCATATCTATGTATCTACGTATGTGTTTGTATATATTTAAGTTATATGCTTTCATTTAAATAATATTTTCCTTGGTCACCATGTAATTTCATAATCATTCCTCATGTGATTTTTATTATTTCTTTCGTTGTTCTTTGGTTCATTCAATTTTGTTTTACCACTTCTTGTTTTTCAACATTGTATTTTAGCTTTTATATATCTGATTCAAGGTGAGTTTTTGCCCCTCAGCTCTTGCCTATTGGAATAAGACATGCAATGGAGTGTGGACTGCTGTTTTGGTTTTCTTATGCCTGATCAGGTGCTTTTTTGTTTGTTTGCTTGTTTGTTTTGTTTTTGTGGGTTTTTATCCTGAGGAAGATGTTTTGTTAGATATATTGTATAACTTCACATTTTTTTTGTGTTAATTTTTCACAGTTTTCACAGAACAAGAATGTTTGATAGCCTGAATTTTTATGGGTCAGATTGGCCATCTGGGTGTTGCATTTTATTAGAGTTTTGTTTGAAAATCACCACTTCTGCCTCTGCAGCAAGGTGTCAATACCTACCAGATTGTTCTGAAGGGGAAGTGAAGAAGTGGGGAACAGGTTGCTTGGTGTTTTTAAATTTTTCCTTTTTACCCTGAACATTCCCAATTTTCTCTATGTGCTCATTTATCACACTTCTCCCAAAGGATGTGTTTCCATTTCGGTTAATTCTCTCCCCTGTGCTCCCCCACCTCTGAGGACACTGGCTTTTTATCCAACACACCCTACAGCCGATAAATCCTATCCCTGTAATCTCCATCCTTTCTCGCTGTGTGGCCTTCCATTCTCTTCCGGTAACCTGGGATTAACATCAGGCTCTGTGCTGGCTTCCCACTCCCCGCCCCATGGAGGCAGCTCTGGGGTCTTCTGGTGCTCCAGGATTTTCTTGGATTGTTTGTTTTGGGGCTGATATGTCCTAATGTACAAATTATTACAATTTTTTCTAGTTATGGTGACAGTGTGAATTTTATACAATTACATTTGTCATTCTGTGTGAATGGTGAATTGACTTACAAAGCATCATCGCCTCAGCTACCAAAATGTCTCGCCAATTTGTTGGACGTGGCTGTCTGCGAAGACAGCTGGGGAGCGAGACGTGGAAGATGTGAAAGATAGAGATAAATTCAGTTTCTCTTCTATGTTTGCCTTTTCCTCCAAGTAATGTATTATTTTTTTAGCTCAAATTCTTAGAGCCAAGGCAGCGGATTAGTCTCAGGTTGACAGGAATAGCTCTACTTGCATTCCAGATAGGGGTTCTCTTGCACAAAGAAGAGAAGGCTAAAATGAAAGTGAAATAGATGTACATCAATTGGTATTAAATCACAGAAATAAAGACTCCGGGATATACGTGTGTGTGGTGTGTATATGCAAGTGCATGTGTGTGAAACATATGTCGGCATAGTTCTCTAGTTTTTCCACCAACATTGATTTCTCTGAATATTCTAAAAACAGAAGAAACACTTTTGGCAACACGCTTCTTATTTTGAAATAGCTCACTGAATGATTCCCCGCGCGCGCGACTAATGCTTCTAGTCCATAACAAGTGTCTTTTAGAAGCACATGAACGTTGTCTTCACTCCCTGTGGAAATTAGGTCCCAGGCAAAAAAACAGAAGGCGGAATCAAGCTGGGTGCTTGGAGGAGGTCGGCAAAGAACTACTTATGTCTGGGAGGAATTAAGGAACCATGTTGAGGATAGTGTCACATTCCACGAGATTATAAGATCAGGAAGCCTTCACGATATCTAAGCAAAGAAGAGTAACTATATGGAAAGGATTGCCTGGCAGAAACTATGCTGAGAGTGAAGGGAAAGGAAATTATATGATCTATGAGCAATAAATGCAGGAAAACATTACCCTCGATCCATCTGCCCCCTTTCCAGCACCCACCTCTTGCTGGCTTCTTTCAAAGGTCAACTTAAACCAGAAAGAACAAAGGAGCCCTCTGATGTGGTCACACAGTGGACATCCTAAGGAAATGTCAGTCTGGGGGACAAAAGGGACATGATCAGTGCAGCCACACACGTTTATATTATTATGGAAAATCTTACTGTGAATATCAAAACAGCATCAAAGACCATAAAAGCTTTGGTCAGAATTCAGGATAAAGCTACTCAGTGAAGCAGTGAGTGCGTCCCCCACGTCGAGCCGGGGACATTGCCGTCAGGCCAGCTTCACGTCTTCACACCCAACATTCCTTCCCGTTCGTGACTGTAGACAGGATATTCATTCGCAAGCTGATCTGGCCAGTGATGAGCAGTGGGTGATTAGAACTGGAAAATGAAACTATTAGCAATAACTTTATACCAAAACCAGAGCAAATTTTCTCATCGTGCTTTGAGAAGACTAGCTCAAAGATGTAAATATGCTTTGAACTTTATTTTGCTATTCATTATACTGTAAAAAAAAATTGTCTACTTTTAAACTTCTTTTTATGTTGAAAATGGACATGGGAGCAAGACATTTCATGGCATTTAGGACCCATATTTTTCTATATGATCTGTATCACATCAATTCAAATTATCAGAATAATTGGACACCCACCAAGCTAGAAAAATATTTTTTATAATCCTGATTCAAGACATAATACTATCCTAACCCATGATAAGTCTCTGCAATTAATAAATGACCACTTTCTAATCCTGACCCCTTTTCAGTTTTTGTGTGGTTGTGTTTGATCTTCATTTCTCCAATATTTTCATATGTCAAATTGAGTTGTGACAGACAAATGTGAATAATGTGTGCTCTGGTAAACATTCGGGGTTGACAGATGTTTGATGTGGCAAAATAATTCAACCAATTGTGTTGAAAAGCATGTGAATTCAGAAGTTGAGAAATGAGACAGAGGCGATGATTTCTGTGAAGATGGTGCACAGAGGATGCCCAACCAACACTCTGGAGAAGAGAAAGGACAGGTAGGAGGGGCGTGAAGATGAAAGCCTTGCCCTTCCTACGGTGTCTACTGATGCCACAGCAACAATCAACTTTCCCTCCGTTACTGTAACTTTGCATATGACAGAGGGTGGCCGGGATGCAATTTTGGTAGTAAGCTAGCTTCTCCTTTCCACTGCACTACGTGCCGACCATGGGAGCTCTCCGTGCCTCTCCTACGTCCCTAAATAAATGTTTCATCTTAAAGGTAAATATAAAACTCATGGATATTAATAGGGAAGGAGAGGTATAGGATATTATTTATCTAGTGAATCCATTTCAACAGCTTCCTGTCATGAATAATTGTTACATTCTATCGAGCAACTGATGAAAGAATTATCCAAGGACAAAAATCTCAAATGTCACCCTATTTAAGGAGTACTACAAATACACAAACATTCACTGACCTTTTTTTTTTTTTTTTAAATTAACAGCATCATATGATCCTTATGGGGCAGGGGGCACTACTCATAAGACTTTATAGAGATTTCAATTATCTTTTGAGATTGTAAGATGCAAGGACAGTAATCTATTTCATTACAGGTTTTTATATTCTTAATAGCTACATAGAAATATATTGACATTTAAAAAGTTTCCTTAACACTTTTTCCAGGGACTTAACTACATAAAGTAGAAGTGATATAGCTAAAAATTAGAAAATATAGTTTTCCTCTAAAAAGAAAATTGTAAAACTAATTTTAAAGCAAGGTGGAGCTAGAGGAGTCAGAGAGATTAGTCCAACTTTACGTTAAAAAGTGGAACTCGGATCCAGGTGTGGAATTCAGAGGGAGCAGTGTGTTCAGTGGCACAGGGGGAAGAGTTTGGGTAATGGGGACTACAGAATGTATTAGGGGGGTAGACACACTGTAGTAAGCAGGAAATACGAGGCTGGAAGGTTAAAAAATTGAAAGGGAGCTCATGTCTCATTCTTATAATTCTGGAGTTACTGGTGTGGTACAAAGAGGTAAAGATGAGGGTGGGTGAGCAATCAGGGAATCATGAAGCATTAATAAAACGTGAGTTTTCGGAAGAGCACTCTGCACCAGTAATAGAGATCAGATTATAGGGAAAGGTAATGGTGGTGGGAATGAAGTGAAGTTTCCTAAAGAAACTTGAGGTTGCTAATCAAGGTGTTTTAGTGGCTGATGAACTCCAGGAAGTCAGGGATGGAAAGGAAGACGTGCTGGGGAGGTTTGTGGGCCATCGTATATGCCAGGGCTGGTGGGTTCAAACCTGGCCCAGGCCTGCCAAACAACAAAGACGACTACAACAAAAAAAAGTAGCCAGGCACGGATTTTTTTTTTCTTTTCTCTTTGTTCTTTCTTTTTTCTCAGTGCTACTATAAAAGCAATTTATAATCACTCACACTTTCACATGAGAGATGAATCTCAACTATATCCCGGGATGAGGGAGGGGCGGGGAGGAGGATGGGAAGGGAGGGGGTGGTTCGATAGAGGGAGGGTTAATGGTAGGACCACACCTATGGAGCATATTGCAAGGGTACAAGTCAACTGTGATTAAGTTAATGAGGTGAAAGCCATGTTAATTAGTAGGATGTAAACACTCCAATTAGTACAAAAAATCAACACACTGAATCCCACAAAGGCATAAATGTATTCGATCTACGTATATATAACTTAATAAAAAAATAAAAAGGAAAATAATAGTGTATCTTCAAAACCTTCAGAAGTAAAGGAGAAACAAAGTCTTTCCTGGATAAACAGAAGCTGAGGGAGTTTGTCAGTGCTAGATCTGCTTTCCAAAATTGTTAAAAGGAGTCCTTCAAGTCAGAAAAACCCTGAACAGCAACACAAAAACATGTAAAAATAACAAAGTTCACTGGTACAGGAAATATAGAGTCAGATAACAGAACACTGCATGACTGTGGACATGGTGCATAAATATCTTGAAATATAAGTTAAAAGACAAATACATAAAATCCTATACAAATAACATGTGTTAATAAATAATCAATACAGAAAAGTTTAACTGTGATTTTAGGAACATAGAATGTGATCAGGGAGAAGTAAAGTTTTCTGTGTAATTGAACTTAAGTTGGCATCAGCTTAAAACAGGTTGCTTTAACTAAAAGATGTGTCATGTAAGCTTCATAGTAGCCACAAATAAAATATCTAAGGGTGAGACCCACACAAAAATGAAACAACAGTCAGAACATGTCACTGAAATGCCATAAACCACAGCTGAGAAGAGAACTGGGCAAGTGTTCAATCTTGCAGGAATTATACTTTTAGGACTTTGTCTGAAATAAATACTAGTGCTTTAAAAATAGAATAAAAAATGAATATTAAGTAGAACTAAAAAAAAATAGAACAGAAAACTAAATCAAATCAAGTATTGCTGACTTAGCAATGAAGTTATAATATGTAAACAACAAAAATAGTGAAAATATTAGTTGATGCTTTAAGATTTAAAAATACTTCTACTGATAATACAACATGCATGCACACATAACGAGAACAATGAAAAACTTAGGCTTTTGATTTATTTTTGTAAATATCTAAATCAAATTTTAACAAGTCCCAGCCCTACCACCCTAATGTGTCCCACGAAAGTGTTTTATTTTGCAAAATTTAAGTTAGAAATATTTGGTGATCAAATATAATTAGAATCAAGATATTCACAGGTTCTCACACTTCAGCTTGTCTTAGACTGGATCCAATCAAACTAGTGTGTCACTGGGTCCTTGAAGATGGTTGAGATCGTAATATCCAAAAAGAAAAAAATTCATTCTTAAAAATGAATTAAGATTTTTAAAATTTAAAAATGAATTAGAAATTAAATAGGGAGCTCAATCATTAGTATAACAACATAGTAGAAAGACCTCTTATTAATGAAAATACCTTTACATTAATTTTAAAAGAAAATTAAAATATGAGTCACTTAAAAGTAAGGAAAGATAAAACTTCTTTATCTTTTTTGTATTTCCATTTTATTTCTGAATATGATCTAGATCATATTAATAATGAGTCATGAAAAGCAGCAGAACAAGAATATATTGTCCTTAGCAAGAACAAACCCTAGCAACAGTCTATATTATGAATGTATTGTCTTTCAAAGATGGAACGGGGGGAATTCAATGAATCCAGCTATGGCTAATGAAACACATAGCCTTCAGGCAAGGTCTCCGTATCAGTTTTAGTTTAATCTAAATCACTGCAGAAGCCGGATGTCTGCAGCCAGTGACAGCTATTCCAGAATTGATATGACATGACTTGGCTATCTCACTTCACCAGCTCTTCAAAGCAATATTCACAATGCCGTGCCAATACCACCCCGGCAGTGTGTATTACCCTCCCCTCAGGAAGTAATATTGTGTGCTTAAATTAAATCCATCATAGTCATTTGATTGAGAATTTTGTATAGCCTTTATAAATGAGAAAAAAACAATGTTCTGAATAAAGTACAAAATAAAATTAAGAATAAATTTTAATTCAGTTCAGAGACTTTAGCTGATTTTCCATTCCAGACTATGTGCTTCCCAGGACTTATGTCATCTAAAAATGGGTCAGCTATAAACGTTACTTAATTTAAAGATGCATCTGAATCTTTACATGGGATGCTGGGTTTTGGAGTTCAAGGACACTTTAACAAAAGTGTATGAGATTTGCTTATTTTGTTAGCCAGGCCTAGTGAAATAAAATGAGTGAAATGGTAGACCTTGGTCAAGACAGTTAACTCAATTTAAAGTAGAATTTTTGTGGTGATGGTGGATCCACGTGTGAGTCCATATTGACTTTGAGAAATAAGATGAAGTCGCATGACCTCTCTCTCCCTAATGGTCTGCGTGGGTTTTCATTCTTTCTTTTTCTATTTTCTTCTCTTGTGCATTGCCAGTCAGGTCCCTCATTTATTTGATAAAGCAAATGTGACTAGAGATTTTCTTCTTTCTTCTCTCAAGAGAGAATAACTACATTCAGAAAAGGAACCGACCTTAAGTGGCTGCCATCGTGTTACTTGCTAAACACATGCTGTCATGCGTTCTGATGTTGCGAACGTGAACTTGAACTCGTGAATGCAGAGGGGGAGTTGGAAATTCACTGATCTTCTAGCCCAGTGTCTGGTGCCGAATACTTTGATTTAAAAATGAATTCATATCGTAAGTTGGATTTAAAGCTACTCTTTTCTGTATAAATGGCAGTGAGATATTACTGGAAGTTTCAAACACACTACTGTCAGGAAAATGTCAAAGTGTTGATTGAATCAAATAGGAGTGTATGTTTGTCCTGCAGAGAAAATCTTCAGACAGCAATTGACCTGCTTCAACTAAGTATCCTAACCCTCTCCCGGACTAACAGTACACCATTCCTTAAAATATACTTCTCACCTATCCTTACCCAACACCAAAGATAGCGCAGAATCATAGATTGATGACCTAATAGACGGATCCCGAAAACCAATCACTTAACTCCGAATCTGCTGAAGTGCTACAGGTTTGGGGAAATCTAGGAAACCCCGTGAGTCAGTCACTATCAGACTATGAAACGATCAAGTCACAGAACTCTAATTTACATTATTTTGTTGATTTTTATACCATAAGGAGAAATCAATAGTATTTTTGAAAGAAGTACTCACATAATCACATTCACTATCAAAGTAGAAAGAGAAAGAAAAACAATTTTCACCCCAAAGTTGTATGTTTAAAAGAGAAATCCCCAAATACCTGCATGGTAGGGTTTTGCTTTGTCTCCTAAGGTGTATCAGCCATATATCAATGTGATTCATAATCTATAACTTGGAGACCAGTAAGGGCCTATAAGGTTTAATTAAAAGGTTTATATAAACTTGGATATGTTATTGAATATTTCAAAGAAAAAATTTTGTACACACAAAAAAATTATATTTCAATGTCTTAATAGAATTACAAAATGTTGGCGGGCATTATAATTCTTAATAAGAGAACTATCTATTTTCTAATACCTTCAATCATTTTTAAATATAATGTCTATTAAAAAATAGCATCGAAGTCCTCCATTTTTGACAGTCAAGTAAAAATAAACAGAAATATATTGGTTGAGAAGCTAGAGAGAGAAATATATTTTTCTTGTCTGTGCTGAAACTTGTTCACTGTTATTAACATTAGAGGAACCTGAAAAAAAAACAAGTTTATGTTTAGAAAGATGTGACTCGTCTCCCCCAGGTTAGAATCTGCCTTCCTTGCATTTCTCAACCTGTGTTTAAAATTGCACCAGTTAGGAACCCCGGCCAGATGTAGCAAAATTAAAGTTTACCTTGGCTGACCTTTAACTATTTAAGGTATGTGTCTCTCATCACAATTTCTTGAAAATTATTAAGTCAGCTTCAAGAAGCAAAGTTTAGCATTTAATTCTTCAAGGCAAAGAGCGGAATGTTTTCAGGCAAATGCAGGCTGTTTATTCAACTATAAATGTTGTTAAAAACCTATTGTTTGCCGAAGGCATAAGAGTTCTCATCAAATGAAGGTTAAAATGACAATCCACTCTCAAATTTTCCAGATGAGTAGAGACACAAACCCAAGAAATAGTCAATTACATTGTACCCAAATCCATCCTGTAATAGAAGGATGAGAAAAAAGATCTTGCTCAGATTTTCAGTTTTCTCCAACAGGAGCACAGCTGGTATGTGTGTGGGGTGGTTCTCCATGGTGTCTCCTGGCACTGCACCGTACTGATTGTGTAATCGAGCCTGCCAAGGGCTTTCTTCACCATTAGGAGAGTCATCTCCATAACCAGAAAAGCTCCCTCTGTGTTTCCAAACGCCAAATGAGAGGGTGGGAACATATCCTTTGACAACCACTATCACCAGTAGCATCTTCTGATTCTATCAACCCTTCTCAGTACGTCTTCTGCAAAGGGAAGTCCACCTACCTCTAGCTGTATTTTCATGTACTCACGCAAGACTATATTGTTTATGAATATATTATATAAAAGGCAATGAATGTTAAAATTATCTGTAATTCACTTGGAAATATCTCATCATAGGCAGTATGTGTGTGTGTGTATGTATATGTATATTTATTATATATGTAAAGGATTTACATTTAAATTAAATCCTAGGTGCAGTCATGTGCATGAATCAGGAATTCACACAAGAGGACTGCAAGTGATCCTTTTGATCAGAAATTCGTCAGGTAGTTACAAGAAGACTTCCGTTTCCTTAGCTCCTCCCAGCATCACAGGCTTTGCTGCTTAATGGAATGGCCTAGAGAAACAGGTTGTCAGTGGAGCAACTGGAGGTGGAAACCTCGTGGATTGGTTAAAACATTTTAGAGACACTTCCATCTGTGCAGAGGAGGGCTGATCCCTTCAGCAAACTGACCTCTGCTGACCAGGACATGCCTCGTACAGACACTGGGGAACTCTGACCAGGGCAGAGATTGAGCTGCTCCACCCAGCTTCCCAACTGTCCTGTAACAAAAGCCTGCCTGAAACCAACCTGGGCCACACACACCAACATTTATTAGACCGTCAGTCATCAGAAAGTAGCATAGTTTATAGGACCTATTCTTCCTGGGACTTTATTTCCTAGCTTTCTAGCCTTTTATGTTCTCTGACCAACTCCTTGCAGGAAGGGTTCCCTGGAGTCAGATATGACAATATAATAAAGTCAGAATTCTATTACATTTTGTAGAAGTCATCCGAGAGCCAGAAATCCTCCTGACCAAATACTGGCACAAGCGTATTTGGGAATCCAGCCCCAGGTACTAGACTCACAGGAGTCTTACAACCTGCTCCTAGTACGTTGAGGGATATTCAAACCACACATCTTGAACACCTCTGATTTTCTGATTTTCCATGCTGCTATTATGTACAACAATGAAAATCAGTTTTTCACATTCGAACTTCTGACATAAAAAGCACGAAATGTTGATAAAGGTAAAAGAAACTCTCTAAGTTGCCTCCTAGGACACATATTGTCTAAAAACTCTCAGAAGGTGGGTAGTGACGACTGACATCTAGAAATAAAATGGGAGCTGAGAGTGGGGCAACACACTTGCTATGCTGAATTCCTGTGAAGTAAATCATTAAGTTGATAGAGAGATACTCCAGTATTGATTCTTGCACCGAGTCCTGGAGCTGGACGATGTCATTGTCAAGTATGAACTTAAAAGAATGCTGATTTCAGAATCTCATTGTGTCTTCCTTGTGTCATGAAGGAATCATTCATGTAAATGGTGTTCAACCTCTCAAACCACAGAAAGCTGAAAACTTCATCCAAGTTACTGAACAGTTTATGAGTCTTCTGTGTGTGTTCACTAACGAAGGTTTACATATGAAGCAGAATTTGCCCTTAATCTGGAATACAACCTGAGATTAAGGCAGTAAAACATTAGCCAGCATTCACCTGTTTCTGTTAGGCACTCACTGTCATCTAATTAAAAAAAATCTAGTAGCTATACATCATAAGTAAGTCTACATTTTATTGTAAAGCATTACACAAAATATTATAAAATGTAAATGGGATTATATCTCATTAATAAATGAAAAAATATTCAATGGCAAAAATTAACAGCTTCAAGTTATTTATGTCATGAAAATATTACATTAGGAATATTTGTAGTCCCATTCCAAATTGGCCGAATGGAATGTTTTAGAATTAAAGTAAAATATAATAACTTCTACATTCTTCACAATACACACAATTCTCCACTTTCTGCTTGTCTATTTCTTTGTTGTTTCAAATTTCAAAAATGGTTCTGTATTTTGGGATACATCATGTCCTAAGGAAAGAAATTCCATAGAGCCCTGGAAAGTTATTCAGCATAATGAGAAAGAATATTATTTTGAAAGGAAGTAATGAAATTTCTATAGCTATCAGCATTTTATGTTTATAGGAAAATATGTTAATAAGCTCTTTGGAAAGGAACTGAGATCTTTAGGGCGTATATAATAAGATGTTTTAAGCATGGAGTGGAGGGCAACTAGGTATAATAGTATATTAGAATAATGTAAAATTATTGTTCAAGATTCCATTTTAATTAGCTTGTCTTTTGGTAATATATCCAAAAAGCTTTGGCTCAATGACTTTTGTTTTCATTTTTATCAATGATGACTATTTGTTTATTTTGTGTGGGCACATGGATAGCTCATAACTAGAACTTCTAGAACAATTAAGCATCTCTGATTCTACAAATTGGAGTCAGTTGCTCGAGTCTCAATATCGCTAATGAAATTTTCATTTGTTATTTTAAAATCCAAATTAGCACTATCGATGAATACTGGATAATTTTTATCAAATATTGGTATAAAATGAGTAATGCTAACATAAAAACATAAGTTGAATGCTTTGAATTTTTTGAGAAAAAGATGTCTTGTTATAAAACTACTTGTCATAATTTATTACAACTCTATGATTTCTGTGCTTAACCAATCAACTTTATGTTCAAATCAAATGACTTAGAACTTGTATCTTACTAAGAGATTAAAAACCCCTAACTGCTTTTTATTCCCCTTATTTCCACACAGTGCAGCACATCTGGACGGACTCCACTCCGTCTGGATGACTCCACTCCGTCTGGACGGACTCCACTCCGTCTGGATGGACTCCACTCCGTCTGGATGACTCCACTCCGTCTGGATGGACTCCACTCCGTCTGGATGACTCCACTCCGTCTGGACGGACTCCCACTCCATCTGGATGGACTCCACTCCGTCTGGAGGACTCCACTCCATCTGGATGGACTCCACTCCATCTGGATGACTCCACTCCGTCTGGATGACTCCACTACATCTGGACGGACTCCACTCCGTCTGGATGACTCCACTCCATCTGGATGGACTCCACTCCGTCTGGATGACTCCACTCCGTCTGGACAGACTCCACTCCGTCTGGATGACTCCACTCCGTCTGGACGGACTCCACTCTGTCTGGACGGACTCCACTCCGTCTGGATGACTCCACTCCGTCTGGACGGACTCCACTCCATCTGGATGGACTCCATTCCATCTGGATGACTCCACTCCATCTGGATGACTCCACTCCGTTTACTTTTCTGTCCCCTTATTTCCACACAGTGCAGCACATCTGGATGGACTCCACTCCATCTGGATGACTCCACTCCGTCTGGATGGACTCCACTCCGTCTGGATGACTCCACTCCGTCTGGACGGATTCCACTCCATCTGGATGGACTCCACTCCATCTGGATGACTCCACTCCATCTGGATGGACTCCACTCCGTCTGGATGGACTCCACTCCGTCTGGATGACTCCACTCTGTCTGGACGGATTCCACTCCATCTGGATGGACTCCACTCCATCTGGATGACTCCACTCCATCTGGATGGACTCCACTCCGTCTGGATGACTCCACTCTGTTTACTTTTCTGTTCTTTCCAGTCAGTCCCCTCAGAGAAACCTCGGAAGCAGCAACAACTTTTGATGGAACAACAACAAATTTCCTGAAACCAATATTCTTAACACTTCACATCTTATTCTATTCGTGCTGCTACAATAAAATACCCCAAACCGAGTAATTGATGAACATTAGAAATATACTTTTCACACTCAGTTCTGGAGGCTGAGAAGTTAAGGATCCAGATGCTGGTCGGTTTGACGTCTGGTAAAGACCAGTGACCTGTGCTTTGAAGACAGTGGCTATGTCCTCCTGAGGGGACAAATGCTGTGTTCTCACATCAGGGAGAGGGTGGGAGGGGACAGGTCCTCTCCCTGAGCCGCCTTTATAAGGACATAATCTGGTCCCTGAGGGCTCTACCCCCATGATTCAATCAATTCCAGAAAGCTTCATCTCTTAATGTTATTAAATTGCCGATTGAGTTTTAATGTGTGAATTCTGGGGGACACAGTCATATCACAGCACCTGGATGTGCACGTAATCTCTCACTTAACCTACCACATGTGGTACTATCTTATAATCACCACTACTGGTGAGAATTTTATTTTTAATTCTATCCTTAGGTTACCTTTTTTTTTTCCACTGCAGGAACTGCTACAAATTTTATCACAATCTCAATTTTTTAATGACTGCCTCATTCACTTTAATACTAGTCTTCCTATTTTGTTGATGAAAATTTCCCTAATTTCCACATCAAATCTTTTCTTTTCTCCCCCCATATTCTTGAATTCTACCTCCTTATTCCCCTAAACCTGTTAGGTCACCTCTTAGAAACTTTGGCCCATTAGTGAGACTCTCACTCTTATGCCTGTAATCAACCAATTCCTTTCTGCTGATTCCTTTTTTTGATTCATTATCTACACTCACTATCAAATTACATAACTGAATGCCATCTGTAAACCTCATATCTCATAACAAGTCTAGAGATTTCTCTTATTCATTCCGGAAATTTAAAGGGAAGTCTGTCCCCAGCAATCAATCTAATTCGTCACCTCTTCTCAGCTTCTCCAATGTGATCTAAATAAACAATTCTGCTAACGTTTCTTACTAAAGATTTTCCAATTATTAAATCTATTAGCATCTTTCTTATTTTCATCCAAAAATCTCTCTCTGCTACCCACGCTGGGAACTCTCATCTTTCCCGCCTTCCTTTACACAATCTGTCTGTCTTCTGCACTTCTGGTTAATTTTTTGTTTGTTTGTTTTGTTTTGTTCTCCAATTGTTCTTCTTTTCCATTCCATAAATCTTGGCTTCCCAAGTGCTTTTAAATCTCATGATGGTTCTTTATTTTACTTTCGTTAGCAAAAAACTTACCATTAGACATAGTTTTAACTATTGAAATCATAAAAATTTTCAAAGTTACGTTCTCTGCTACTGGCAGTTTGCATTTCAGACCTGTATTGTCACCATCATCAGGCATTTAAAACTCCAATAAGCCAAGTAGAACATATCACGTCTTAACCAAATCCGCTGTAAGTGCCAAGCCTGCTCAGCTTCTGCGGGGAAGCCAATTTCTAATATAAGGGAAAGTCAAAATACCATTGTATGTGACGGTACAAGGTGGATAATATCGTATTTCTAGGACTCTGCATAATTGCATAAGACATTGAGGAGTTGGGGAAAATTGCCCTGAAGAGACATGGTTCATGATTACTGACATTTGTGAGCCACCTCCTTGGTGCTCGGGTCCATCAGGCTGTTCCTACTAACACAATGGTCATTTTACTGACCAGGACCTGCAAACCAACGCAGGACCACAAGGAATGTGCCTTTTTCATTGTCCTAATGCAGCATTCAAGTTCTTGTCTAATGAAAAGGTGAAAAAAATATTTAAAGCGTATGAGTTTGGAAGGACATCCAATATTTTTTGGAACTTTTAGCCTTCTCAGATATTTCTCTGTTCTTTCCTCTGTCACAAATCTTCCTTTCTTGAATTCAATTTGTTAAGTAACGGCATTGTCATCCTCCAAATGCAACATAGAAAATCACTTTGCCTTCGTCTTTCACTTCCACCATTCCACAATCAATTATAGTTCTTCACAAAACATTACTGACCAGCTCCTTAACACAACTGCCCATCGTCGTAACCGTTTATTTACTCCGTCTCTCTTCCTTCATACTGTAGCCTCTAGCCAATTGTCATGCTTTCCAAAGGTTATCCAATTTAAAAATATTGTGAAATTCCATTGTGAAATTCCTCTCCTCAAAATATGACAGCGATCAAAAATTATCTAAAGATTTACATTTAAGTTTCTTAGCTATATTTGCACTCTTAATTTTGTATGCAAATAATATTCAGATGCCACATCCAAGCTTAATAAGGACTTCTCCCACCAGCTCTTATCTTTTATACTTATATTGCCAAATAATCTCTCACTGTTATAAACCCCTTAGAATGTATTTATACCTTTTTTATCATGATCTTCACTTAATATTATTGTATCATAGCTATTTACGTACATTTTTATGTACATAACCCATAAGCATCTTTGTGAACTATTATCTCAATTTTTTTTGTACTTAAGAATTTGTTGAATAAATATATCATTTAATTTATGCATTTGGGATCCAAGTATGTGGGCTTAGAAATGTTACTCAGAGAGCAGAATGACAGCTATATATAATGAGTAGAAAATCGCAGACACATAGCCTAGTTGGGAGGCTACTGAGACACTCAGGCAAAAAAAAAATAATGTCCTGAACAAATATATAAAAGTATGAATCTCATCTTATCATCCATATTTTACTGTTTAGCTGCTTAAAAAGAAATATTCTTATCATAAATTGTCTCATAAATTTAAAGGACTGATATCATTATGCTTGGGAAAGTTGACTCTAGTAAATTACATAGGTTCTGGGTGTCATTCTGAGACAGGTTTTATTCTGAGAAAAATACCATATTTTTTGATGTTATATATCTTAGCAACCAATGAGAACTGTAGTGGGAAATCATTCCCCCATCTCAAGCTCCATAACTCTGTGAAGTCCAACTCATCTTTTTTTCATTGCACAGCAGGCCAGAAAACTAGAAGGCTGGTTCAATGACTGTTGTATCACAACCATTAAGAGGAAATAAGGCAAACAGTTCCTTCAGTGAATAACAACACAAAGAAAATTGTCGGGTTCAAAATGTCCAATACTGATACCCCAAGTCATACAGTAGCCCCTCTTGAAGAAGACTAATTTTCTGTAGTCTCCTCTTGAAATGTCTCGGTATCATAGGCAGAAAAACCCAAGCAGGTGGCCTCTGGATCAGCAGGAAATAACTTGTGCAATTCGTGAGTGTGATGTTTCAGAGTTGTATATGTAATGTACTCATATTTTTCATGGATAATCCTCCCATTATAGTACTTTAGGAGGCTGGCTCTATTAGACTAGATACATCTGATTTAAATGTTGTACAAAGGTGGAGATGTAAATGAAAGTTACATGAGTTCCCAAATAAAACAGTAAACTAGAATCGTAACTTTGAATGGCAATACCTCCTGCCATGAATTAAATGTTTTACCAGTCCAGAGCCAAATTTGGAATCTTCCATCATCTATTTTTTCCTTGCACTACATTCTACACTAGTTAGTTCTGAGTTGTGAACCAATTACCTGCACTCACTCTGTATTTCTGCCATTTCTCTGAAAGCACTGAAGGTGGAGAAGAGTTACGACCCAAACACAGTCATTTTTCTTCCTTTTCTTAATTGCTTCCACAAATTAACTCGGGAAAGTTCCAATCTTCTGGTTTTAAAGACAGTGTCGGGCTTCCATGAAGAGCTAAATCAGTGTGGCATTATTACCTCACGTCCCATTTCAGGTTCCTCCTGCTCCCTTGCGTCACAGTCTTCATGTTCATTATCCTAATTCTCCTCCATCTATCGCCAACAATTCTTCTCTCTGAACTATTTCCTTACTTCTTCTGTTGAAGGTAGTTGTTTATATTCTGCTTCCTTACGTTGGGCTGGGACTCTTTTTAGTAGTTGTTCAAGGCTTAATAATTGCCCATCAAAGGTATCAGACCCTAGACAAGTGGTTCTCAACCTTCCTAATGCCTCAGTGTATTTTCACTGTTACAAAGGGGTCATGACCCACAAGGGTCTAGAACCACTGCCCTAGACCCTTGAACCTATCAATATTGCTTTATACGGGAAGGGAGTCTTTGTAGATATGATTAATTTGAAGATACTGATATGGGAGACTATTCTTGGTTTCTAGAGTGGCCCTTAAAGGCCATGACAAGTTTTTTCAGAAGGGAAGGGGAGGGAGACCCAACACCCTACAGAGGTGGAGACAGAGACGAGGGGACCTGTCACAGAGGACGGGCAGCAGCTGCCGGAGTCTGCGGGAGGCAAGGCACAGACGCTCTGACAAAGCACTGGAGAAAGTATGGCCCTGTCAAGATCTTCATTTCAGACTGCAGGTCTCCAGAGCTGTGTAAGAATAAATTTCCATTGTTTTGAACAGCCACACTGTGGTAATTTGTTACAGCAACCTCAGGAAGATAATACAATATTGTAATAAACACATCCCTGCTTAACTACCAGTTACCAGACACAGCTTAATATTTTACCAAGGAAAGAAATGTATCTACCTGACAAAGTCTCCTGCAGTGCTTAACTTTCTGGGATACATTTATTATTGGGGGAATTTGGCAATGCTCCTCCACAGTGTAAGAGTGTTTCTGAGTAGGAAGAAAAAACATTTCAGTTTGAAGCAGGTAGGTGTCAATAACATTCCTTTATAAAACCAAATCTTGGGACATCTTATGAGTGTAAAGGCTACCTGTGCCTCTCAGAAGTATCTCAACCTCTTTAAACAGGTTATTATTTATGTATTTAATCATTCATTAATTTAGTCATTCATCCTTTTATTGTTGTTCTTAGTCATTTATTTAATCATTTATTCTTTTATTGCTGTTATTTCTTTTGCCCAAACTTGGAGCAACTAGAAAACTAAATTAAAAAGTCACTGTTGGAGACAATATCTGAAAGCGTTTAGGGCATTAGATCACAAAGCCTCAAAGTGCACAGTGGAAGTCAGCCAGTTCTCCCTGACTGAAAGTGTTCCATTGGTCCAAATCTCCCGTCAGAACAATGCTGCTAAGGTTTTTAGATGTCAGAAAGATTGTTCCGTATGGAATTGTGCCAATTGGACAAATAATTAACCGAGATTACTTGGAAGTGCTGAGGAGACTGAGTGAAAAACTTAGATGAAAACAACCTGAACTTTTTACCAACAACTCATGGCTCTTGCATCTTGACAATGCACCAGCTCACAGGACCCCGTGTGTGAGGGAGTTTTAGCAAACAAATAACTCAGTCGGAAGGAACACAGTCCAGGAGCAGTGGCTCATGCTATAATCCCGCACTCTGGGAGACTGAGGTGGGTGGATCCCTTGAGCTCAAGAGGTTAAGACCATCCTGAACAAAATCAAGACCCCGTCTCCACTAAAAACAACAACAACAGCAAACACGTAGCTGGGCATGGTAGTCCACCCATTCAGTCCAACCAACTTGGGTGGCTGAGGCAGGATGATTCCCAGAACCCAGGAGTTTGAGGTTATTGTGAGCCCTAACACTATGGAACAAACTTCTGCTACAATAATACGAATTAATATAATGGACAAATTATTGAGCTGAAGGAGCCAGACACCAAGTCCTGGCTGCCCTGACCTCTACCCATCAGTGATGGTTTCTCTCCCCTCAGGAAAACAACACGTTATCCACTGCCCTTTTCTTCATGGCATTAGCCCCCGAAACTTGGGCTAATATGTTCCTGATTGCACTTCCACTCTTACCAAGTTTAACAAGAAATTTAATGTTTGTTTGTTGCTCTAATTCAAGCTCTTCCATTATCATGATGACATATAAAAACACACAACAGTAATGAATGCCATTGAGCAAACACCACCACACTTGGACATGAATACGGCTGTGAGGAGGCGCTGATTTACCAAGGGTGTGAAACCTTACTGAGGGGCCAGATGGGGCTGTCAGCGTACACACACAGTGGCAGACTGACAAACTTAATTGTTAGATCTCGTATTTGTAAATATTTTGTATTTCCAAAGCTATTGTAAATCATGAAATTTTAAAAATTGTATTATTTCAGCATTGTTTGATTTTAGATATGCAGCTGATTTTTGGATAACTCTAAAATAAAACAGCTAAATTCACACATTCTAATAATTTATCTATATATCATTTTGAATTTAAAATTTATACAACCTGTTCATTTTAAATACGGGTTTTATTTGTTCTTTTTGATTGTTATACCATTTCTCCTGCCTTATTATACTACCTAAAATATTTAATAAAAGGGTGGCAATGGCAATTCTCTTACATCATTCAGCATATGAGAGGGATCTTTCAAAATACTACAAATAAGTATAGTGTTTAGAAATATATTTTTATGGAAGTGTGGGGATTTTGTAGTTAATTTGTATCACATTATTTTAATTTCTAGTTTGATCAATGCCTACAAAGAATAGAAATTGATTTTTTAAATACTTTCTCTAAAACAGTTGGGATAATTAAATCAGCTTACCCTTACTCTGCTAATGTGGTGAAATACATTGATTGGTTTTTAAGTATTTAATTAACATTTTATTCTTGAGAAAATATAAATTATGGCATCACAGCTTCTTTTATGAATTGTTACTTTCTAATGTCTTAATATTTTGTATATAATTTTTCATCTGCCTTCATTAATTAAACTGGGTTCTAATTTGCCTAATATATAATGTCCCCATTAAATTGATTCCAAATTTATACTGGTCTCATAAAATGACTGAGAACCGTGTCCACTTTTTCTGTTCTGCAGAAGAATTTGGGCACCATTCTCTTCATTTCCCGCCTCCTGGCTTTGAGGACATATTTCTGCAGCCACACTGATGCCACATTTTCTCTCTGTGAATACTTATGTCTTTGAAAGTTGTAGACTATTCATATTATATCTCTCTTTTTGTGACAGTTTAGTAAATTAGATTTTTTAAAGGAAATTTGTCTATTTCATTTAAACCATAAAATTGAACACACTTTCCCCATAAAAATATGACATTTCTTTTATCATTCAATGAATCTATTTTTTTTTTAGTTTTGATAGAAATTTTTGTTCCAGACTGCAATAATGGAATCTTGCGCTCTATATCTGTGCAAGAATATTTCTGCATTTGTTTTAAGTTTTAACTCATGTTTTTATTGATTACTTGGAATTTGTCTTGTGTTGTCGGTCATTATTCTGTCCATCTGTTCTTTTAAAACTTAAAAGCTTTTGTATTCCAAAATTAATTATGCTTGTCAATCTCTGAGGTCTCATTATTAACTTTTCAGTATTTGATTTGTAAATATGTGTGTGAGCATTCTGCTTCCCAATTTCCTGTAAACCTGGGAATATCCTTTTGTTGCTGTCCCCAGTGCTACCCTGACTAGACAGACCTTGCTTTCATGACGGGTCTCAACCCTACAGGCGTCCTCAAAATACAGCCCACAGGCCACATGCAGCCCACCTAGGACATCTATCCGGCCCACCAGGTGTTTGTGCCCCCGCTGCCTGTCCTGCTTAGCAGCCGACTGGTGCCAGGGCCCGCAGTCTGGCCCTCCAACGGTCTGAGGGACAGTGAACTGGCCCCCTGTTTAAAAGTTGCTTAAATATCTGCAGAATTTAATGAATAATTGAGAGAAAAATGTCAGATACCATTCTTATTTGTATTTCTAAAAAAGAAAACTTTTAAAAGTGTTCTTATATTTCGTGTCATTTTATTTATTTGTTTATTTATTCTATACACTTTGGGGGATTTTAATAGTTCATATATTTTCTTACAGTAGATTCATGCATGGAAAATTAAAACACTGGTGCTCCCTAAGATTTTTTTCTTTTCTTTTCCTTTCTATTTTTTTTTTATCACCAGCACAGTTGCAAGACTAGTTATGCCATTCCTCAGAGATAGAGAAGAAGAGCTCCTGACAGTGACAGAGAACATCGTAAAAGGACACGAGGAAATATTTTAGAAACTTCACGCCGCGTAATGGCCTTGAACATCACTCGGGTCTCTGACATAGATACGCATGTATGTGCTAAAGATATTCCCATGAGTTTTCTTCCTACTGTGCTTCAAACCACCTGGCTTGTCTTCACTTCGCCCTAGAAACCATACAGGAACCCTGCCTTCCACTGGAAGGGGCATGAAATCGGCAGTTCCAAGAATGGGCGTAGGGTAAAATACAAGGCCTTTACCTTCTTCAGGAACGAATCTCTTCTCTTATAAACTGGAGAAATTAACAACCTCCTCCTAATTTCTGTCACAGCATCAGAAACCCATAAACTTTGGCCACCTGTTTTATTATTACTATTCTGTTATTATTGTTGGTGTTACTGCCATCCATGGAGTCGGGACCACTATACTACAATTTAAGTTTACTGTTGCAGTTAATAGAGAATTTATGAACACATAGTTATCAATCCCACCTTCTGCGATAGACTTCCATGATTGGTCATCCTGGTGCCTAAATGGGTCGTAATTTCTTAAAATAGAAGCCAGTTAATATGGAGTTTTGCAGCTTTAGAATTTTTATTTTTTTATTGTGCACTAGTTATTATTTAGAACTTTCCATATCTTCTTTCTTTTCTTTCTTTTTTTTTTTTTTTTGGAGACAGTCTCACTTTTTTGCCCTCAGTAAAGTGCTGTGGCCTCATAGCTCACAGCAACTTCCAGCTCTTGGGCTCAAGCAATTCTCTTGCCTCAGCCTCTGGTGGCACAGGCCACAGCACCTGGCTATTTTTAGACACGAGGTCTTGCTCTGGCTCAGGCTGATCTCCAACCTGTGGGCTGGTGCAATCCAACCACTCCGGCCTCCCAGAGTGCTGTATCTTCTTCATAAACACAAAAGTGATGTTAATTCTCTATGCTGTCTGCTGTTCCACCATTTGTATGGCTTTAAAACAGCATTTTAATTTAGTGACTTCTATGCTCTTTCTAGAAATGTCCAGAAGTACCATGAAAACTTAAGTCCTAGACTCATCTATGTGATTTTTAGTGGGGTACTGAGTCAATTTTTCCCTTCTACAGACTTTCTGAAGTTACTTTCCCTGGCTGTCCAGCTGATGCCGCTCTAGATTCTAGATTTGCACCTGGCTTGCAAAGCTGTCCCCGTGCTGGTATCAGCTGCCATGTTCACATCACGGTTACCTGATTGTTAAACTATTGTAACAGACCATCTGGTCTCTCCACTTGCAGTGTCACTTTAACCTGACTCGGGCAGAGCAAGCCGTCCCTGTCTGGTGTACACAACGCTGAGGGACCTTACATGGGGCATTTTCGGGCTTCGTGCTCATCTAAGAGGTATTAGTAAAATTCTGCCACAGAGCAATGGCAGACCAGAGTGGTTGTGTTTCTCATTCAGCTCATAACCTAAAAGTCTCAGGTGCAATCACTTTCTGAGCTCCAGGCCTTGCTCTTTTTCCATGTTGTTCGCTCATCTCCCATCCAAGTCCGTGACATTGAACTTGAACTGCATATTCTGGGTTCAATTGTTTCTGTAACATTAATGTCCTTCCTTGACCTCTTATTTTCTATGGTTTATTGAAATTTATGCCAAACCTTAAGTATGCCTTTTGATTTCTTCCCCTACGCCTCGTTATCATTCTTTCATTTACCTCTTAGCTGTCTTTCACAATGTCTAACTTTTGCAATCCTTCTCACTACGGGTATTTGAAAAACTGCTTCCTCCTGGAAGGACTGGCTGTTTTCCTACAGAGAAGTAATCGGCAATTTTTCTTGTTCTTTGGGACGTTGTTTGATAGTAGCTTGTATTAGATTTATTCATATACAAGTCTTTTTCTCCCTAAAACAAATTATACATTCTGCTAGAGACATAATTTATCCGTGCCTCGGTTTGGTAATTATCAAAATGACTTACACAGAATGGGTGTTTATAAGTTTCCCTGAAGTTCCTGAAATTACTATGACATTCATGTTCACGGGACTAGAGGGGAGGAGACTCTCGGCAGATTTCATCCCTGATATGGGCCCTGCTTTGCAGAAATCATTACTGCATTTTCATGTGAGATCAATGTAACTAATTTTAAGGACAACTAGTAAAATTAACAAAAGGCTTGAAATACACATTTATCCCATATGATGCGCCTTCTAATTCTATAATTTAACATAAACACTATTTTATCTCATACCTCTTTCCAGAAGAAAGACAGTGAACCTGTGGTTATCTGAGCTGGTAAATTACCCAGGCCTTCTGCCTTCTGCTGAGTAACTTTAGTCCACTTGTCCCTTCATTAGCAGAGTGAAATTCAGAGAAGTTTAAGAACATGTAATTCAAGCCATTCAATTTTGCTTTTTTGCTGTGAAATAAATAATAGAGGAAAATCTCAATCATTTGTCAAATAAAATGCTGTGGATTACCTGGGAATGTTGCATCTCTGCCATTCATACGACCAGTTGACAGTTGACTCTACCTTTGCTACTCAAGAATAAATCAACACCTCGCATCGCCTCTCCAGAAGGGACATTGTTCATTTTGATAGTGGTCGTTTGAAAGACTAATCAACATACATGGGCCCAAAGCTCCATAAATTACTGTGCTGTTCTGCACTAAGTAAAGACCATAAATATGAAAGCCGAGCCGCAGTGTGCGTGCTTGGTCCAGGGTCTCACCTTAACAGCTGACCGGGCGGCTTCCGAGACCCTACGCATAGTGAAGTTAGTATCATCACAGCGCTGTCTCATTATGTCTGCTAGTTTCATTAAGAATATGCTATGAGTTACACTCTGTGTGTTCCCAAAGGTATGAAATGAATACGAGAAACAGTGAAAAGTTGGTTGGGGACAACCCAGGGGCTGCCCAAGTAAATCGTTTCCTGCCTAGCCTATACCAACCGCCCTTCGCTACTCACAAAAAAACGTATTAATTCAAATTTATTTAGTTATTGAATATTTAATTTCAATGTCGAGTTAAATATTTGTTTTTAAATAAATAAAAGGGACTTAAATGAAGTAGGCAAGGGGTCAGAGGCCTAATGGTCTGGCAACAATGTCCAACTAGCACTGTCTGTGGCACCAAAGGCAAGTCAGCTGTGTGAAAAGGAGAATAGACTGACAGACACTTGTCCTGGTCTGTCGATGACCCATGTGATTTTAATTGAAGTAGTTCACAATAAGAAGGCGGTATTTATATCAATGTTAATATCAGACTTACTTAGGGATTTCACTGAAATGGAGGGTTTTTTGTTTGTTTGTTTGTTTTCCATTTTGAAACAGAGTCTCACTCTGTCTCTCTGGGTAGAGTGCCATGGCTGAGACAAGAGGATCACTAGAGCCCAAGAGTGTGAGGTTGCTGTGAGCTTTGATGACACAGCACTCTACCCAGGGTGACAGAGTGAGACTCTGTCTCAAAAAAATAATAATAATAAATTAATTAATTAATTTTAATATTTAGAAGAGTCTTTGTCTATTTGTCTTGAAGCCCGGACTGCTAACAACACCTTCACGTTATTTTCAGGACCTCCTCCTTCCTCTGGCAAGGTTGTCAACCTTGGGGCTGTTCCCCTTCTCTCACACACAGACCAACAGAGCCGCATTATTGAATCAAAATACTCAATACCTGTCCCATCCCATAGAGAGCCAATGAGGCATACAGCATTTTTCTAGGAAGAGTTTGCAAACTTAATTGACAAACCTCATATAGTACACCCAAGTGGCTCAAGCCAGTCACTAGCCAGAAATCAGAACTCAGAGGCATCTCTCCTGCCTAGAGGCTGGGAGGCTGCTTTCTGTGGCTTCCTTTACATGCAAGGAGCACTCAGGCCTTCGCTGGTGACCTGGAGGAGCCAACGCCCCGCTCCCCACACGCCCTGCAGGCCGCATCACGCCCTCTCCCCACACGCCCCTCCCTCCCCACCCCCTGCGGGTCACGTTACATCCTCTCCCCACACACCCTGCAGGTCATGTCACACCCTCTCCCCACACGCCCCGCCCCCCACACTCCCCGCGGGTCACGTTACATCCTCTCCCCACGCCCCACCCCCCATGCGTCCTGCAGGTCATGTCACACCTGCTCCATCTCTTCCCGACTCTTCACTCCTGACTTCACCAGGGACAGAGATGACCCTCCTGACTCAGGTGTCCTTCTTGCCTGGAGTCTTTAAATAGAAATCTTTAAACTTGTTTCTTACCACAGTTACCAATCTGCACCTTCCACCTGAATAACTAGGGACTGCCCGGGCAGGTTTCCCAAGATCTGGGCACAACATAAAGTCAGGGTCCTAGTGTCAGAGTGATGGGCAGCCAGGCAGGAACTGGAGAGGATCACACAGGAGCCCCAAGGGCGCCTGCCAGAACAAACAGGTTTTCCACGTGAGGGGACCCCTCATTCCTGGTTGGACAACTGGGCGCTAGGCCATTGCCGGAAGAGAGAAGTACCCCGTGAAAGGCAGCCGGACACACCGACGCCCCGCGCTGCTCGCTTCCTTTTGGGGCAGGGCTGCTAACTGCTCTGTCTGGGGAACTCCAGCTCAGCTGGGGGATCCCCAGACCTCTGTCCTTCACCTTTCTCCGTCCCCTCCTGCCTCTTCTTACTCACCTGGCTCGTCGCTTTCTGGCGCCCAGCCCTCCTCCCTTGGGTCCTCCTCCCCTTCCATCCTTCCTTTCTCTGCCTCCTTAAGACCTCGGTTCCTATATTGCCACATTTCTAATAACAGATATTCTGTTTTAGGATTTTAAAGATACATTGTCTTTATGGTCTGTTACAGAAGTGTCATATGAGACCTGAAAATTAAGTTTGCAAATTCACTCTGGAAAAAGTGCGACACACCTCCTTGCTGACGATCAGCAGCCACCGCAAGGCCAAGGGGACCATAGTGACATTCAGCAACGAGGTGGGTAACACTTTGTCTAGGGCAAGGGTGCAAACTTAATTGTCCAATCTCATAAAATCTGATTTCTTCCTCTAACTTCTGGACTGTATGAAAGAGAGGACGGAAAAATTCTGAGTCTCCTTGGGCAGGTGGACATAGACTCATGGTAATTTTTTTCTTAGTTCATTGCTCCCGTCAAAGCCTTCCTCATTTTTACACAAATCGTCTTGCCTTTGTTCTAGTGCAACACTCATTCTTATTTTTTAATTGCCTCTAATGTAAATTTTGGCCCAAGACACTCTATTAGAAACTTTTAAAATATATATTTATAGATGTTCAGTCTTCAAAACCTTTCTGTACATAATAATCCAATTAAAGGCGCTATATCTAATGCAATCCTATCTGACAAGATTTTTTATTTTGCTCACATGAAGTAAAAGCTTTGGTATTGTTCCAAAGTAAACGTACGAAGGCCCTCCTAGAAAATTTACATTCCCTGCTTTCACACATTTTAATTTATGTCATTCAGAGTTGCTGTATAGATCTCATTAGGGATGCTAATTGATCTCAACACATTATTTATAGAAACACCTTTAGCCTACAAAGTTCCACTGTTATTAGTTATTAAGATGTTATTTGCATTGTTCATAGCACCTTAACTGGTAGAAACTAAAATAGAAATCTCATTTATTTTCCCTAAATCCTTTCTTAGACTCATTTAATTACTAATTCCTACACATGAATTGTAATCTTCTGGGGCAGAGACAACAGCCTAGAATATTATATGTAGGGAGCATTCTTTTTTTGTCATTGTAAATGTTGTATTGATAGCACTTCTGTCACCGCAACTTAGAGGATAATTGATTTTACTGTCAAAAATATTTCCTTGGCCGTTGACATATCTCAGGGTCAAAAGATGCTATACTCTTTCAAAAATAAGAAGGATTTGGCTCTAATCACAAAAGCATTTAGATGTAAGTTGTCTGGTTTATCATGGGGTTTGAGGAATTACTTAGTTCTCAGTTTTCATGCCCTAAAAAATGGGAGAGATGAGAAGAAGGTGATATTCATTAGGACGGGCAAGCACTGTTAATCCCAAGAATCCCCTGGTAATGGAGTCAGGTTTATATACAGTTTTTGCCATTTTAGAGTTATATGATTTTCTAATCTAAGATTAAGTTTCATTCTTTAAACATAGTGAGAGTACCCTATATCTCTAAAAGGTATATGTGGAATATTAAATAATAGCCATTAAGAATGTAGCACAATGTCTGATATATGGTAAATTATGAACAATAGCTATCATTATCAATTTTATTCTATATTGTTTCACCTACAAAAAATGACAGAAATACTATAGTGTGATTGCCCTTATCTATCCTGGATCCTTTACACAGGAGTTCATCTGTGCATAATTGTTATACAGTCCACTCTGCTTAAACATCTTCAAGAGGTGTTTAACACGACTTCAAATTATACAAACTGTATAAAATTCGACTACATTCTGGCATACTTCTTTTTAAGTTCTACATCAACAACCTAGTGAACAATTAGTTAATTTAATTTAAAAAAAAAATGAAAACATGAATGTTCTTTAGACAAATGTGGTTTTGTTATCTTGACCTAGAGACAGAGTTAAGTACTAGGTAAACCTTGAGGCTGTAAGAACAGTTTAGCAATGTTTTTCAACATCTTAAACTAAAAATTTAAAAACTCATTTCCTACAGGTAAATTAATTAAAACACAGTAGTGAAGAAAACATCTTTCCTTTATATAGATTTGGGGAGTACACTTTTTTTTGTTACTCTGATAAACTGTATAATGCTGGAGTCAGGCCGGTTGGGGTACCTGTCACAGGAACAGTGCACGTAGCACCCAGGAGGGGCTTCACACCTCCTACCCTTCTCCCTTCTCAGATTCCCATGTCCATTACCATACTTTATGACTATGTATATCCATGATTTGGCTTTCACTCATGAGACCACGTGGTATTTGTTTTTTCAAACCTGAGATAGTTCACTTAGGATAAAGGTCATCGCTTCCATCCAACTTACTTCAAATTCATTATTTCATTCTTAGTAAAGAAGACACTTTCAAGTTCATGCAGGTGGGAACACTCTCGAAAATCAGATACTTCTCAGGTCAGTACTGAATTTCTCTACAAGAGTGTGCTTCCTATCAGAGCTTGTCTTTCTAGATTGAATACTCATTTAGCATTAGACAATTAGACAGTGCAACCATAGGTGTCTGGACGTTGTTAGTTCCTAGCTATAATGAAGTCCCTAAGGAAAATATCAAACCTACTTTTGGCTAATATCAGCATAATTTCTTAGCATATAAGAGATGATTTGTCATGAGGAAAGATAGAAACTGACTTCCTCAAATTACCCAGCAATATCCCCTATAATCTATTTCATCAACAGCAAGCTAATTTTCATCAGTATATTGGTGCCTTTTGTGAAAAGTAATCTCACAGTCATGAGCCATCTCTTTAGACCATTTGGCTCAGATGGTCAGTTACAACTGTGTGTAAGTATTTCTTGTTTTTACTAAGCTCTTCCCCTTGTATATTACACTATCGAAAGAAATGTACCTGAAAATGTGTACCATTGAAATACTTAATTTTTATAATGTGGTATTATTAGTAATGGGGCAAGGAATGAGCTTAACAGCTTATTGACCTTGAATTAATTTTGCATATGATGAGAGACAGGGGTCCTGTTTCATTCTTGTTGCAACCCCTAGGATCCCTGTGGCCCTGGTCTCAATCATCACAGGAAGGAACCATGTGTGACGCAGATTAGAAGTACAAGCTTGTAGGAGGTGAGCTAGCCCTTCTTTGCAGGGTAGCCCTGAGCAACCTTCACACTAGCCTTTTATTGAGACAGTACAATACAGGTGAGGGGAGTATTGAACAATGACTACGTGCATAAAGATCACCGTGGGCTCGGGCTTTCTCCACAAGGAGCACCTGAGGAAGAATTACCTGAGGGTCCACCCCTCAGCTGCAGATCATCTTGCTCAGAGGTCGTCTGACTCTTGGTGTCCTCTACAACTCTTCTGCATGTAGTTACTTATTTTTCCCAGAAACGTTTACTGGAGAGGGCTGCCTTTGCTCACTGTTTGGCACTGCCTGTTTTGTTGAAGACCACTTGTTTGTAGGATAATGGTTTTATATCTGGGTTCTCTATTTAGCCTTTTATAGAAGCATGTCTCTACTTTTCTATCACTCCCATGCTGTTTGGGTTACTATAGCCTTGTAGTATAATTTGAAGTCTGATAATATGATGCCTCCAGATTAGGTCTTTTTACTTATGGTTGCGTTGGCTATTTATGCTCTCTCTCGGTTCCTAAAGAAGTATACAATTATTTTTTCTAGATATGTGAAATCTAACACTAGTATTTTGGTGAGAATTGGGTTGAGTTTGTGAATCATTTAAATATAGAATGAAGCATAGCAAGATTTTCCTAGACATTGGCCTAAGCGAAGAATTTATACCTAAGATCCCAAAGGCAGATAGACCAATAGCAAAAAATAGGTAAGTATGACTTGATTCAATCAATCAAGCTTCTGTGCAGCAAAAAAGATAATCAGGCAACTTACAGAATGGGAGAAAATGTTCACAAACTATACCTCCAATAAAGGGCGATTATCCAGAAGTTAAGAAATTCAAAACATCAGCAAGAAATAAACAATCTCATTAAAAATGTGAGCAAAATCCAGGAACAGAAGCTTCAAGCCACAATCAAATGAAGAAATTCCCAGCATCACCAATCATCAGGGAAATGCTAATTAAAACCACTATGAAATCTCAGGTTTCCATCGTCAGATGGCTAATACTAAAAAGTCAAAAATATAATAGATGCTGATGTGGATGTGGAGAGAAGGGAACACTTATACATTGTTGGTGGGACTACAAAGACTACTAATTAGTACATTCTCCATGAAACACAGTGGTGGAAATTACTCAAAGAAATAAATGTAGATTTACCATTCCACTCATTTTCCCACTACTGCGTATGTACCCCCAGGAAAAGAAATCATTTTATCAAAAAGACACCTGCACTTGAGTATTTACCACAGCATAATTCACATTCGCAAAGATGTTGAATCAATCTATCTGCCCATCAATTAATGAATGGATAAAGAATATGCCCTACAAGCAGGGAGCAGTGGCTTATGCCTATAATCCTAGCACTGTGAGAGGCCAACATGAGGAAATTGCTTGAGTTCAGGAGTTTGAGACCAGCCTGAACAAGAATGAGACCCCATCTCTACTTAAAAAAAAAAAAAAAAACTAGAAAATCGAGTCAGGCATTCTCATCCCTCATGATGGGTTTCTCATACCTTCCTTAGACTCAAAGGGCTGAGATATTTCACTTGGCTATCATTTACTTGATCTAGAAGGCAATATTTTATGGACTATATTCCTTAAGTCATTCATCAAATGTAAGCTCACTGTACCAGCAACTGCTGATCAAACACAGTGGAATCACCATGGTAGCAAACTGTGCTCTCCTGAGCATATAGGGCATCACTTCCAACACATCAAGATTGTCAAAGAAGTTATTACTGGATAACTATTTGAAAGGAAATTATTTTCCATTTAATCAAACAATCTTGGAAGCAACTTAAATTATATACCTGTGAATTAATAAATCACAACTTCTCTTCCATTTATCTGTGCAGAAATCTTAACTCTGCAATTATGCACTACCTTGCTCTAATAGGCATCACCTGTTATATCCGTATAAAAGACATATTTTCTAAATATTGGTACATTTCATTGAAATAGGTGTACAAGAATAGCAAGAGCAATGTGATTACTTCTATTAAAGAAAGAAGACTTGTTCACCATTCACTTACATATGTTGGCAATATATTTGCAAAACCTTTGCCTTATAACAGTTTGACCTTTCTTATTTAGGGTACAGAGGATTTTTCTACTTCCTGCAATGATCAGGAATAGAATGTGGGGGACAGGTCTTTTGAATCCATAGGAGAAACACATTTTCTAAAATGAGCTATTTAGAAACATTAAGCCACCCAGTAGGCCTATGGAAAATTGACCCTATATCATCACCTTTTTTTGAATGTTATTTCATCTCATAAAGTATAAAAAGTGTTTGAAAATATAATTTATCACATAGATATCTAAACTGAAAAAAAAATTATGTACTTAGGAAGTTGGTGTTTACTATTTCCCAGACTTGTTTAGAACGCGCTGTTAACAGCCATGAAGCAGCAGAGGCGCCCCATCGATGCGACTGCTGGAAACTGGAGTGGAAGGAGGGTTACAGCACGGGGGTGACTTTCCTGCCTTCCGTCCTTCCTGATTCTTTGATACAGGTTAAGGATATAGTTCTTCCAGGGATGGGGGAATTATAAAAAGTGTGAATTTCTGAGAATATATTTGCATGTGTTTTTCCTAAATGCCCTTACCAAAAAAAAAAAAAAAAATATATATATATATATATATATATATATATACACATATATATGGGGGAGGCTTTTGGGTGGCACCTGTGGCTCAACGAGTCGGGCACCAGCCCCCTATACTGGAGGTGGCAGGTTCAAACCTGGCCCCAGCCAAAGAGCTGAAAAAAAAAAAAAGGAGGCTTTTCATATGGATAGATTACTATTACAGATTTTTATACTTTCCAAATAGTAAGGCTACCATCTTGGAATGGAAAGAGGTAATCTTGGGCTTTTTCAGGGAACCAGTAGTTGGTGAAGCTAAAACCTCTGAAACCCCTTCCACGTCTGGCTCTGGACTGTGCTTCTGCAGAGAGAAGAGGAGTTGCAGGTTCTCTCCTGTTGCAATACTTTGCAAATGTCAAAAAAAGTCCATTATGCAAGCCTGCCAATCTTCCTCAAAGCTCTCCATTCAGATTAAGGGACGAACATAGATGGTAATCAAATGTCTTTGATTCAAACAGCATTACAGCTGACACATGAAAAGATTCAGAAAAAAGGAACAGTAAACAGATTTCACAACTTCCATAGTCTTAACAAGGGAGACTCATTGCTCAATCGAAAGAGCATTTCCTATAGCCTTGACAGCTAGACTTTGAAATAGGCACTAAGCATTTTTGTAAAGTCTGTTAAAATACAAGTCTTCTTGAATGCAATTAAAAATATGAATGTAACTTCAGCTTTTAGTACGAATTAATAAAATGGAAAGCAAACCATCACAGAGGGCCTCAGAGGACATAAAGAGTCATACAGATAGGTGGTACAGCGTGGTGGTTCCAGGGAGTGTGTTTAGTATTCAGACCCTCCTGGATTTAAATCCCAGTTCTACAACTTACCATAAAACCTTGATCAATGCACTCAGTGTTTCTTTGCCTCCATTTCCATTCCACTCTCATATAACTGGGTTGAAAATTAAATGTACACAGCAGAGCTGGAAAATGACTGACTAGGAAGCGCCAGGAATGTCTCACCCACCTGAACAGTAACTGCAGTAAAAGACTCCGACTAATGTAACCATTGTGGAACTCTGGGGTCTGTGGAAGGATTGCAACTTTCTGGGGATAGCTTGGACACCAAACTGTGGTTAATTTTATGGCAGGCAGCTGTGCGCGCGATCCTACGGCAGCTTGCACAAAGCTGGTGGAAGCCAGGTTAGGCAGAAAAGTACCCTGACCTCAAATATCAGGGATTGGCGCTCTGATTACAGCTGGCTGCATTTGCTCACAGAGGTAACCAGAGAGGCAAGTGTCCGTTACAGCTGCGTCTCTTCTCATTGTTGCAAGCTGCACCCCCTCTAATAAACTGACTTCCAAAAGATTGAAAGGATGGCGCCTTCCTTTCCCCTTTATTATTGGCTTTGTCTCCTTTGAGCCAAGGAGACAAGAATGGGACATTCAAAAGCAACTGCATACACAGTAAAAAATATATAGTGCTTAAGTATGCCCAGGACTAGCTGCAGGCTCAGAAAAGACCTGAGGTGATGTTTACTTCACATCCAAGCCTGACCCTTGGCCCAGAGACCCCGCAAAGATTTTTAAAAAGTACAATAAACAGAAGGAGTGACAAAATATGGCACACCCTGTAGACAATGGAAAACATGATTTCCAGACCCTATTATTTGACTTAAATGTCTAGTTTTCAACAAAGAAAATCACAAACAAATAGGGAAATATGCCCCACTTTTTAAAAAAGTCAACAGATACTCTCTGAAAAAGAACTGGTAGTAGATCTACTGGACAAAGGCTTCTTCACTGTGTTAAGGATGCTCAAAGAACTAACAGAAGGTGTATGCCAATCAAGAGAAAAAAATGGATGAACAAAAGGGAAATATCAATAAAGAGACAAAAAAACTTAAGAAGATACGCCCCCCCCCAAAAAAAATTCTGTGGATGAAAAATACAATTGAAGTGAAAAATGGAGAGTAATTCAAAGTCAGATTTGAGTCAGCAGTATAATGATCAGTGACCTTGGAAATAAGACAATTCAAATTATCCACCCTGAGAAACAGAAAGAAAAATGATTGAAAAAAACTGAATAACTCCTCAGAGAGCTGTGTGAGGCCATCTAGTAACCTGACATGTGCATTGTGGTTGTTTCAGGAAAAAGAAATAGAAAGGAGCAGAGAAAATATTGGAAGAAATAATGGCTGAAAATCTCCCAAATTCAATAAAAGATATGTACATAAACATCTGAGATGCTCACAGTTTCCCTCCAAAAGCAGGAACAAGGCAAGGATGCCTCTTTTACCACTTCTACTCAATGTAGTACTGGACATCTAGCCAGGGAAATGAGGGGGAAAATTAAAAATAAAATTTAAAGTAAATAAATTAGAAACAGAGAACTAAAATTATCTCCATTCATAGATCATATCAACTCATTATGTAGAAAACCGTAAAATTATTATGAAAAAAAGATCTTTTAAGATTAATAAATAAATGCAGCAAAGTGATAGGGCACAAAATTAGCACAAAAATTATTTCATTTGGAGTAGCGCCTGTGGCTCAAAGGAGTAGGACGCCAGCCCAGTATACCGGAGGTGGCAGGTTCAAACCTGGCCCTGCCCCAAAACTGCAAAAGCAAAAATGTTTTTATTTGTATAAACGAAACAATAAAAATTTGAAAAGAAAATCATTCAACAATTTCATTTTCAATACCATCAAAAATAGTTACCTAACAATTAGCTAAATAGGTAAATGACTTTAAGTGAAAACAATAAAAAAATACTGAAAGAAATTAATGATGTAAATAACTGGAAACATACTTCATGGATAATAAGACTTGATACTGCTAAATGTCAATATTACTTAATCTGTAAACTAAATTAAATTCCTATGAAAATCCCAACATGTTTCCAGAAATAGAAAAAACAATCCTAGAATTTACATAAAACCTCAAAAGACCCCAAATAGCCAACACAACCTTGAAAAAGAACAAAGCTGGAGAATTCACACTTCCTAATTATGTAACTTACTACAGATCCACAGTAATCAAGTTGATGTGATACTGCATAAAGGCACAGATACAGACCAATGGAATGGAATGGAGAGCTCAGAAATGAAGCTTCATCTATATGGTCAAGTGATTTTTATCAAGGATGCAAAGGCTGTTCAATAAAGAAAAGGCAAGCTTATCAACAAATGGTACTGGGGAAATGGATGTTCACATGCAAAGACATACTGGGGAACCCTTATCTAACACCAGATACAACAATCGACTCCAAAGATCAAAAATCAATGCCTAAGACCTGAAATTATAAAACTCCTAACAGAAAACAGGGCAAAAGCTTCCTGACCTTGGCAATGATTTCTTAGATACAACACCAGAGGCACCTGCAATAAAAGAAATCATTTATCTGACAAAGAGTTGATGTCTATAACACATGGATAATTCCCCAAACTCAACAGCTAAACAATTAAAATATGGGTAAATGATGACAATGTGCCTTTCTTCAAAGATATATAAATGACAGATGAGCATATGAAAAAATGTCCAACATAAGTGGTCATTTAGGAAAATGCCAGTCAAACTGCGATGACATACACTTCACACCATTGGGATGGCTACCTTCAGAAAACCTGAAATAAAAAGGTTAGGTTGATGAGAAATGAGGTATTATTAGCAGGATCTTTGTGCCTTCTTGGTAGGAATATACAGCCTAGGTTAAAAAAAAAACACTATAGCAGTTCCTAGAAAACTAAAAAGATAATTACTATATGATCCAGCAATTCCACATCTAGATATACACCACCAGAGAGGGGAGAAATGAAACCCATCTTTCATAGCTCAGTCATAACAGTTAAAATACAGGAACAACCCAAGTGTCTACTGATGAAAGAATTGAAAAAATTGTACAGCATATAAGATGGAATATTGTTCAACCTTAAAAAGGAAGAAAATACTGACATATGCTACACTATATGGCAGTCATGGCTAACCTTCAGCTTATATAGACAGCAGTCATGGCTAACCTTCGGGTTATACAGACGGCAGTCATGGCTAACCTTTGGGTTATACAGATAGCAGTTGTGGCTAACCTTCAGTTTATACAGATGGCAGTCATGGCTAACCTTTGGGTTATATAGATGACAGTCATGGTTAACCTTCGGGTTATACAGATGGCAGTCATGGCTAACCTTCAGCTTATACAGACAGCAGTCACGGCTAACCTTTGGGTTATACAGACAGCAATCATGGCTAACCTTCAGGTTATACAGACGGCAGTCATGGCTAACCTTTGGGCCATACAGATGGCAGTCATGGCTAACCTTCGGGTTATATAGATGGCAGTCATGGCTAACCTTTGGGTTATACAGATGGCAGTCATGGCTAACCTTCAGGTTATACAGACGGCAGTCATGGCTAACCTTTGGGTTATACAGATGGCAGTCATGGTTAACCTTCAGGTTATACAGACGGCAGTCATGGCTAAACTTCAGGTTTTATAGACAGCAGTTAAGGCTATATATGGTTCCACGTGGTTATGTGATGGAAATTATAAGGCTAACCTTAAGACAATTATGTTAAGTGAAACAAACCAGTCACAAAAAGGTAAACACAGACAAGTTCTTTTCATATAAGGTACTTAGAATAGTCAGAATCATCCAGTCTGTGGCAGAATGGCAGTTTCTAAGGACTGAGGAAAGAGGAAAAAAAGGAGTCATTGTTTAATGGGTATAGAATTTTAGTGTTACAAGATGAAAAGAATTATATAGGTGGATGCTGGTGATGGTTGACAACATTTTGAATAGATTTAACACTTCGAAACGTCACACATGAAAATGATTAAAATGGGAAAATTTATGTTATATATATTTCACTGTGATTTATTTGAAAAGATATTATTCTCTGGGGTAAAGTTCTTAGAGCAGTACTTGGTATTTGTTAAATACTCAACAATTAAATACTTTTATTTGTTACAACATTTGTATAGCAGAGTAAACTGAAGCTGGGGCAGAGCTAGAAATAGAAGATTGAAAGTAAGTAGTCAGTCTGATGCCAAGCTCTCCGTGTGTGCTGAGGGCTGGGTGGTCATCTGTGATCTGCTTTATACTTGTCCACGAGGAAATACATACATAAACAGAGTGTAAGAATTTTTAAAAAATTATAGATGCTTTAAATGTCTGTGGAATCTAACTTTAAAACCTAGATAATCATATTATAAAATGGGTTTGGTGTTTCAATATGATTTTGTACTTTAGGATTTTTACTGTATTTTATATAATAAGATTGAAATTAAAAAAAAAAAAAAAACAGATCTTTCATCCCAGATAGTGTCTAAGGCAGTGTGTGATGTAACGCAGACTAACATGATTTTTTTTTTTTAACTAAACTTTCCTGTAGTTCAAAGTGACTGGTAGTAGTCTGTGCTTTAAATAATTTTTAACAAGGGTGGTTTCTGTGGCTCAAGGACTAGGGTACTGGCCCCATATACTGGAGGTGATGGGTTCAAATCCAGCCCTGGCCAAAAATTGCAACCAAAAAAAAGAAAAAAATGTTTTAACAAAATTATCTTTTGCATCTGAGGAAGGATGACTTCCAAGCAAATATATTTGATATTTTAAGGTAGAAAAATCACCAATAAATATAACAAGGTGTCTAATATTTACCTGAAAAGTATAACAAGTGCTTCATGCTAGAGAATGTCAAGAAAGAAAAAAAAAGACTCATACAGAATTTCTGCTTTCAAGAAGTTTAAATCCTAGTGAAATATGGGGCTATTTAAGGGCTCTGTTTTTCAACCAAGAAGTCCTCTCTTACTCTGAACCTCTAGTCTGAGGGATAAAGTGGACTCTGAGTGAAAAAATATAATTTTGACAGATAAAATATGAGTCAAAGGAGGAAAATTACATGACAACATGGAAACATAGAAATAAAGAAAGAGAAGCGATTGTTAGGATATTCCACTCTATTCTTTCCTCATCACTTACCCCTGATTATTTGATGTGTAGATGAATTTCGTTCTGAAATGAAAGCTGGATTTTATGCATTAGCCAACCGCCACCCACCTGTCAGTGAACAACAGCACCCAGCAGTCATATCAGTTCATGTGTTAGAAAATCATCCTTTTTATGTACAAAGAACTATTTGTGTCACACATTTAACAAATTTTTTGTAAATCCATGATTAAATTATTAGGTAAGTATTTATCCTTTCTTATGTGAAGTCCTTGACATTGGCTAAGGAAGATGTTTTATCTAAACCTTGCTTGAGTAATCTCACCTTAACCAAAATAATTTAGAGTGAGGCCTTTATTTATACGAGCAGATGCAGAATTGGTCTGAGAATCTAACATTATTGATCTCAGTTTAAATTTCCCTGTGCAGGTCTCCTTAATTGTGTGTCAAAACCCACTTGGCTCCAGAGGATATTTATTGTCAACTTCCACTACAAGATCCTGTTTTATTGCCCATATTAAAGTCAAGCTAAATGCAGAAATATATACCCGTACCCCCAAACAGCCAATAAAATATAGCCCATATTAATTTATACTTGAATGAATGTAAATTTGAAAATTACTTTATAAAGTTTTCACTTTTGAGGCACCCAGAAACCTTTTAACTATACCATATTGAAAAGAAATATACATTTTACTGCATTAACAAAAATAATATATGAGGAGATAGTAGCCCCGCATGTTTCTACAAAGAACATTGGCTGCCGTACTTGGGAATTCTGCAGTGTCTTTTGTAAATAAATCCTTAAATTGTTCTCTGAATTATAATTCAGATATAAATGTATTGAATAAACATAATTATAATATATACAATTTAATTTAGATATAAATTTAGAAAGAATTATAATAAAAAGGATTTTTCTTAGCCGGGTGTGGTAGCTCACACCTATAATCCTAGAATTCTGGGAAACTGAGGTGGGTGGATTGCTTGACCTCAGGAGTTTGAGATCAGCCTGATCAAGAGAGAGACGCTGACTGTACTAAAAATAGAAAAACCAACTGGGCATTGTATTGGGTGCCTGTAGTTCCATTTACATGGGAGGCTGAGGCACTAGGATCTCTTGAGGCCAAGACAGATATAAGGCAATGGTTCTCTATGCAAGGGTGACAGAGTGAGACTCTGTCTCAAAAAAAAAAAAATTTCTTTCCTTATTATTTTTGCTCTTAAGTTTTCTGTTACTTATCACTGCCTCCTCCTAGAAGGACAAAATTTACATTATTTCAAAAATATATTGTAGCCCTAGCATGACACCCTTTAAATATAGTATACGTCATCTTTATCTGTTATAATAGCAACAACACTATTTTAAGCAATAGGGTTCACAGATAGAGCTGTATTCCTTAGCAATACCATTCTCAAAACTATGTTCAATAATTTTCTGGAAACTAATCATTAAAAATTAATTATGGAATTAAGATTTTTTAAAGAGGTATATTCAACTACAAATATTTACAAATGATCTCATCTGGAAGAAGTGTTTTGTTTAAACATACCTATAAATGGTGGGTATAAAGTAAATCAAAGCAAATCTTTGCTTGGGTTTAATTTCTCAGGCATATATAACTTAAACCCTAAATACCTTTTTAGGAATTCTTCATTTTGGTTGTCTATTATTTATTGATTTTAGACAAAAAATAAGGAGAGCTCCCAGGAGGCAATACATGACCACCACAGAAATAGTAATGTCATGTGCTAAGGAGTGGGGCAGCAGTGCGATCATCTGAACAGTCTGATTGAGTTACTTTTCAAGATTATTTTTGCCTTGATTTGTCATGAGTGAGTATGACTCAGATATACTGTTGGAATTTCATGAATATGTTAGAGCTTCAGTCCTCTCAGACACCTTTTGTGACAGTAAAGTATCATATGCTTTTCCTAACATTTCTATTTAATTTTTATAAAACGTAAGTCCAATTAACGTTGCATAGTCACTCACATTTCCATTGCACGGACATTATTTGTGTATTATCATTACACCCTTTCTGGTTCCCCTAAATGTACTGGCATCAATTGCCATTTGAACCAAAGCCCAGTTGGAGACAAGTTAACTCTAATCACCCGTCAGGGATTTGAGCGTTTTAAGGGGGCAAGAGCCACATCACTATGTGACATTTTGGATTTTCAGCTCTCTCTAGTTAGGCTTTTATTTAAGTCATTAATATACACTTTTAAAAGTCTAGGCCCTTTATTTAACAATGTAGTACTGTAAGTAGGAAGGTAAATATAATTTTAAATATAGTCTTATTACAAATATAGGAAATCTGTCTTAATGGCATCAGGCTGGCAGGATTTGAATATTATCTTCTTCTACTTCCTTATAAAATATCTGAAAATACACAAGAAAGGAATCTAAAACATCAATACCTTAAAATTTAATACTGACAAGTACAAATCCTATAGGAACTGAAAAGATGGAGGCTGATGAAATTTGACTGAATGGGGAAAAAAAAAATGATTCTAACATAAAGAAGCCCTTCGGTGAATGATACGTGATGGTCTGACAAGTAAGTTCACAAACTCGCCGTGTGTCTTATGTTGGCACTGCACAAACACTCGATAAGATTTCAGAATCTCAGCATATCAGCTTTGCAGCTGTGTTGATGTGTGGTAGTGTCTTGCCAAATGGAATCCATTATTATTGTTATGTGTGTTTTTTGTGCCCTGATGAGAATGTCAGAGCTTGAATTAGAGCAATGAAGAAATATTATATTTCTTGTTAAACTTGGCCAGAGTGAAGGTGAAATCAGAAGCATCTTAGTCCAAGTTCATGGGGAGAATGCCCTAAAGAAAATGGCAGTGTACAAATGGATCCAACGTCTCTCTGAGTGGGGAGAAAGCCTCAGTGATGAAATAGGATCAGGGCAGCCAGTGAAGAGCAGAACTGACAAAAACATTGCAAAAATGTGTTGACTTGTGCATCAAAAGCATCGGTGGACTGTGAGAAGCATAGTGGACCGAGGAAACATTGTGAAAGGAGCAGTTACCAAATCTTCACTGAAAATGTTGGCCAACAATCCGTGGCTCTTGCGTCATGGCAATGCACCAGCTCGCGTGGCACAGTCTGGGAGGGAGTTTATAGCCAGTAAACAAGTCACTACATTGAAACATCCTGCCTGCTCACCTCATCTGGTCTTGCAAAAGCTTGATCTTTGTAGTTTGTGTTTTGTCTCTCTCCAATTGTTTCAGTTTGATCTTGTAACTTATGTTTAAAAAGAAATTGGCTCTTTAAACTACAAATTCAGGTTTCTCAGGATTCAACCACTATTTTTCTCTACCATTTACAGACCAGTTGCTTCTTCCTTGCGATCAGCGTTACTTGTGAAATACTGGTCAGTTCAGCCCAGGGAACCTGACACTCACTCCTGAGGGTCCATTTTCCAGTCCCTTCCATAAGGCTGTGGTTCTATAGAAGCTCAGAGCCCAGAGAGAATGGGAGGGGCAGCCTCAGCCCTCCTTGTTGCTGACTTCAAGCATTGCGGTCTCACCTGCTATTCCCACACGTGGTGATATAGGACCTCTCTCCAGGACTCTGGACAGGAGGTAAGAGGCAGGTTCCGTTTGACTCCATGTTTCCAAACTTCTCGGGAGAGTTATGTTCAATCCTCATCTTCTGAAGCCAGAAGACAGGCGTGGCGATGGCAGCCTCTCTCAGACCGAAGGAGGAGGGCGTTCCTCTCTGATTTTACAATTCATGCAGAGTCAGGAAAGCCGAGAAAACTGGCTATCACATTTCTTTTTATTATTCCAAAATACATGTATTCTGCCATTCCTTTCGCACTTTTTAAAACCTGTTCTCTGATCATACCATTTCACTCAAAAATGTGTTTTGAGTCTCAAAGAGTGAGATCTCCAGTTCATTGTCATTTTCTCTGGGATCTTTCCCTGGATCTTTTATTGTTTCCCTGTCTCAGTTGCTATCGTAAGTGGGGAAAAGAAACAGTGGGCTGAGAGAGCTCCCAGTGCTGAGAAATGCTCCGTGGGTTTGACGGACCGTCTCCTTGTAGACGCTGCCCTGGTCTGTGTTGCCCTTCTTGGTCTCCTTGCTTTCTGTCACTTCCAGATTTCCTTGATATGTTTTTAAATTCTCTACTGTTGTGGGAATTATGTTTCATTTTCAATCCTTCTTCTTGCTTTATCTCTGTCTTGCTGCATCTCACTCATTTTATTTAACATAGAATTTTTTTCTCAGTTTTATATTATTTTCCCCTAAAGCTTCCTGCCAATATGAAGCACTATAATAATACAGTTGCTCAAAAAAAAAATGCCACTTGCAAGATTACATTCCTAAAATAAAAACATTTTTAGCTAAATTTAGAGCTAAAATCATGTATGTATCCACCATAAGAAAAAGATCACTTAGCCATGTGTATGCTTTCAATGCTATAATCTGTCAAAATTTTTGAATTATTCAACAGTGACTTCATATTTAAAACCATTTCTCTGAAGGAATAAGAATAGGTGTATTACTGATTCATTATCTCTCACCGTATATTCCTAAAGAGTTAAGGGCTTATATGAATGAATATTATATAACTCCCTCGCGCAAGAGGGACTGCCTGAGTCATATTATCAGAGTTGATAGGAACACATTTAAAAATGTCCTCTAGGAATAAAGATTATTCTAAGCACTAATAAAAAATAAACTAGGATAATGTAAATTTTTAAGTGTTGAAACTGCAAGATGGAAAAATGTGTTGATTTCATAAAAAATAAGAGTTTGTGTCTCTACTTAGTTCTTAAAAATACGTTACATATATAAGTTAAATAGAATACCTTATGATAATATAATATTATCATACATATGAAATATGTCTCAAGTACAAGCTATGTACGTACACACACATACGTATATTCATGTGCATACACATGTAAAATACTATTGGTTTCCAAACGTTATGCAAAATAAATATTTAATTCAGAGATATCGTTATGTTTAATATTTCCCATTTCTTATTTAAGAACCCATAACATAACATTATGACAACATGCATCTTAATTAGCTGCCTACTATGTACCAAATATATGAATTATCCATCATTTTCACTATAACCCTCACAAATTAGAGTTGTGACACTTCCATGTTTGAAAAATGATGTGGTATGTCAACAATTCTAAGTAGTAGATGTGAGGTTCGAGATTAGAACCCAAGCCTATCTCATTCTAAAAACCCTGTTTTCTTCCACTGCACACCAAAAAAATTCCTCCAAAACATTTGTGGAGTAGCAAATCCTCGGCCTATGAAACGAATTCCAACCCAAAAAGGCTGAAGTGTTTCCTAGAAATCTCTGAAAATGCATTTATTATACTTACTTTCATTTCATTCTAGCCAATTTCTTTTATGGTTTCCACTGCACCAGAAACTATTCTAATATAATGTGAATTTGATTTCGGTTTAAAATTGTACTTAATCATCCACTAATAGAAATCTGACAGCTTGGGGTGCAAATACTGTTTCCTCTAACTTAAAACTATTACTGATTTCAAAGACGTTTGGTTGCAAATAGTGCATTTAGCCTATGATAAGTAATTTACATTGAGCAAAAAAAAAAAACGCTGTGCCTTTACATCGTTCTGGTAATAGTTTATCTCAACTATACAATGTTCAAAATGCACATACTTTCTCAAAGAAATTACTTCCCCAGGCTTAGGGGCTCATCTTAGTCCTAACGGGATGACTTGGAATCAAATCAATGTGCTAACCAGTGAGTTAAACTTCCCTCGTCATACTTATTGGGCTGTACCAAGCCAATATTCCTGTGCAATGTATTTAATTATAGATTAGATGATAGCCTTCCTTTTGCCTTAGAAGTGGGAGAAAGTTGGATGTAAAATCAGGAATAGAGAAAACCCAGTCACTGATTTCCCAACCTGAGTCTGCTATTCCAACAAGGTAATGACACGCTCTCTAGAATGACGTGGGCACAGGCCACAGGGGCCTTTGCCCCATCAAGAGCACCTATCAACAAGCAAAATGCGTCTGTTGTCTCTTGGGGACAGAGAGTAAGTAGATTTGGGAACTAGTGGCCATGGGCAGTGTACGGGAGCATGGTTCACATTGTCTGAAATTGCTCATGCCCTGGTTCATCCAGCTGGTAATGAAGCAGTCAGCAGCCCATCTCTGGAGTGGAATAGGCAATTATTCTAGCTTGAAACTCTGCCCTTGCAAATTGAGTGTGGCAACAATTCACATTGGCTGTCATTATAAAGTCTCTCAAAACAGGGTAGTTATCCGTTTCAGTTCGGAAGAAAAAAACCAGAGATGACTATAAAGTTTATACTTTAACTTCCAGTAGTGTAATTTATATTGATGATACAGGTATTTATTGTGCTTTCTAAGAGATCGCTTTGTAGAGTTTCATTGTTCAATCTTATTCCAAACTGATCAAATAAGTCTAAAAGTCCAGTCACAAAGAAAATTTCTCATTAACTGCCCTCTTGTCTTGCAATACATTTACTGAAAAAAAATATTTTTCATACCCCTTTGTAGGTACATTTTAATACTGTTACAATCAAGTCAAAGAGAAAGAAACTTTCTTGGAGTCTGACTCTTGAATGTATAGGTGACAGCACTCTGTCCCTGTTTCTCTCTGACTTGGCTCCCATCTGTGTTTTCTTTTAAAACAATACCAGCACCCTGGGCCTGCTTGATACTAGTTAAGTCAGAATTTCTTGGGGTATGGCCTACAGGTGTTTTATGAAAGCATCATCTAGTCTACTCAGAATAAGCAGTACTAAAAAGTTAACACGTATACATAGTACCAACCATTCCAGAAGCTCACGCAGGGGTGGAATCTTCTTTTGCCTCTGCAGCACATCGGAATAAGGTGGCCGGGGGCTGTCCATTAAACACACAGCACTGCATGCAGCCTGTGGCTTCAGGTTGGACACCCCCGAGTATAGTTCTAGCTCATGCATTCTGTGGTGGGAACTAAAAGTCTAGATTTCTACCAGGTGACCACATGATATGGGTCTTTCTGGGTTGTGGATGGAATTGGTAAGAGGCCAGAATTTAGATCAAAATTTTCCTAACTTAAAATTTCCTGAGGAGCTTTAACAAGTTCTCACGCCCGTGATACACTCTGAACTAGTTACAGAAAAGCTTAGTGGGTTCAGTAACGTTGCCAGTTTTAAAAGGGTCGTAAGTGATCCAAATATTCACTGTTAAGAACGCTGCTGGGTTAGACTTTCTCCTCATCCACTATTCCCTGACCCTTTGCCCTGACTTTTCTCACTGACGTACTCACATCAAATGTCTTCCATTCCACGAGTCTTGAACTTGACCTCTCCCTTTGCAGCATCTCATATCCATTGCCGCGCTTTAATCACTCAGTATTTGCAATACCCGCTAGCATTCATGTTCTCTCTCTTATCACAGTCATCACATATTTAAGATTTTTATTTCTCCCTGTCAATAAACAGCCTAGTCTACAACCTTTGTTTCTAACTTATATTTCTTTGCAAAATGATTTAATATATTGTATTCAGTTACACATTGCTTTCAGAACCAATGATATGATAACTATTCCAGATATCAGGCTCACCTTTTTCTCAAATTTCTCTCTTTAGATCTCAAGATAACCTTCCAGAAAACCCTTATCAAATTAAATAATCATGAATATTCACTAAGTTAAAATAGATAAATTTTTTAAGTCATTTTCTTATTAGTTTGGGAAATGATATCTTACCATAAGAAACTTATCATATACGAAGTTTAAATCTGTAAAGCAAGTGCCACACAAGAGAGTATAGCTAATTCCCCAATGAATGAATGAGTTTTATAGCAAAATGGAATATTCCAGAACCAAAGAAACTGTAATTATACAGGTACATAAAGTTTGGAACATATGAGGTTCCCCCCAAAATAGTTTCATTTTGCAGAAAAAAAAAAAGCACTTAAAACTACTTCAAATAGCATCTAACCAGCAGGAAGAACATTGTTGAAAGCAAGTCAATTTGTATGACCCGCCTTGGTAATTTAGGTCTTGTCCAAAGTGAGGCCTGATCTGCTTCTGTCTGAGGATTTCCTGGGTGAACGCCGTAGAGGGAAGCAACAGAGAACTCTGCAGATGACACTGATAAGCAACATTCCTGTCCTCGGAGAAGGGGCTGTTACTAGCATTAGAAGAGAAAAAAATCATTTAGTATAAAAATATTTGATAAATTCTTAACTGTAATTACATATTTAGAATTAGTTCATACATATTTATGGTTGTATTATTTTAAATAATAGACATTATCATAATCACAATTTATTATTTCAACACCACAAATATAGCAGTGATATATAGATTTCTTAACTACTATTGAAGAATGTAGTATAACAATTCAGTTTTATAGTTACAAAGTTGTATAAAACTTAGTAATTTTTAGGTTAGATTCCTTGATATCTTAACCCCCTTTTTACATCTTTTGGCACTTCCCTGAACCTAGTTATTTTCAAGTTATTTCTTCCTACGGTATCTTTTTGAAAGGATACCAGGATGTTTCAGATGTTGCAAAATCCACCGAACAACAGCTTACATGGTTCTTGAGTTTGCATGTCGTATCTTTAAATTTCATGCAAAATTTAGATATAGTTCACAACATATTAATTTTAATATAAAATAACTGCTCTGCATTATTTGTATTTAATACAACTCACAATTTAATGAAATTTGCCACACCTAAGCCTGATGAATACTACCACGTACCTTTGCAGAGAAAGATTCTTTATTCAAATTTGAAAGAAATAATTTAAATTCATCATACTTGCCTATGAATGTGTAAGATCCTTCTGTTTTCAAATGAGTATACCACCTATGTCTCTGAAAAAACTTATCACTTAATGTGCTATCTCTTAAATAGCGTGCAAATACAACAAATAGCTCTGCCTTCAAAAGGGTTGAAATTGAGGATAATGTGTAAGACACAAATGTAAGTGATAGAAATTAACCTACCACAATTATACTGTACAATGAACAATATGGCGTGGAAAGGTGAGGTAAGGCCAAGCTTTTTAATGAGGATAATCAGGAAAATCTTCATAAAGAGGCATCACTGACATTGCTCATTGAAAATGAATAAAGTTTGGGCAGATAAACTTGGAAATAGAAGAGTCTAGAAAGAAGACAGAAAATAAAAATGTACAAAGCCTTTCTCAGGAATAAAATAATAATAAATTGAATGTAATTTTGGGGGAGAATACAAGCCACAGATGGGGCAGCAGTGGAGGCTTTCACACTGAGGGGGACGAGATAAACGCTCTGCTTTAGACACCACTCGATGGTGAAATGCCGGAAGGGGGGAAAGCCGCTCGTGAATTTGATAGCTGAAAAGTTCATTGCCGAAGAGAACTGAAAGACTCTGTTTTAAACAATAATTTCTTATACATCTTTTAAATTTTAAAGCCAATTTGGTCAAAACTTTCTGGAATGTATCAAAACACACATCAATTCAAAATTTAAAAAAGCACAAAGACAAGTCATCTAAACCCAGTGAAAGTCATCAGAGCACAGACCCTGCCGCCCTGCGATCTGTGATGCACACACACTGATGCAGATTGTGGGGAAGCTGCTGAAGACTAAAGATGAATAGAATCTTAAAAGCAAAGAGATGGTAAAAAGGAGAGAGAATGGGGGTATACGAAGGAGGCTGAGTGCTCAAAAGAAGCAGTATAAACCATAAATCAATTGACGTTTATTTCTATAGTGAAAAGTGCATGTACCTGCCAACTTAAAACTCTGTATTTCTGAAAAACATTTTCAAAAATAAAATTGAATTAGTGTTTGGTGTTTAACAGAAAATAAATAAATGAATCCACAGAATGGGAGAAATTTGGGCTCATTTTTTATATTAGCGATTATGAACTACATAATAAACTATGGTTGTCCAGTATGAGTGCCAAATAAAATTGAACGGAAGACACACAGAGAATTCCCAAAGTCCTAAGCTTTTACAAGTTTACATCTCTGTACAGTAATAGAACTAACCAGTGTTCCTTTCCTTGGAATGGCAAATTCTGGCAGCATGAAGGTTACAGGAGCCCATGCAAACCTGTGTCTCGTGATATCAAGGCAAGTGCGGTGGGCTGTGTGAGGAAACTTTGAGGACACCGTGAATGCACCAGGTGTGTGTTGTTGGCATGGAAGCTTGCAGGAGAGTTGGCAGGCAGCAATTACATTTGCCTACACAACCAGTAAAAAGACCGTGATGATGAATTCTCTTGAATTTAAATCATTGCATACCAAAAATGTATATATTAGGTTCACTATGAATCGTGAAGAATGTATGTTCTTGATAAAAACAAAAGGGGACCACTAAATACGGTGGCTGGTGATAAATGACCAGGACAGAAAGCATGGTGAGTCCCATGACGTGCAGGTGGATTGAACTCAGTAGTCCAGGGCTCAGGTCACCACGTCAAGACACTCTTTCCTTCCAGCTACGGACTCTGCTTGGCTTTCCTCTGTGTCATCTCCATTCCTGGGCGGAACCTTCCTCCTAATGGCAGTGATGGGTAGAACCTTATTACTGAAAACCTCTGCAAAGACAGCATTGTATTCCTCATGATTTCACTAAATATTCAAAGACTGAATCTCATTATTCTGTCTTGGTAAAGAGCAAGCCAATTGCTCAGGTGAAGAAGGTATGATCATTTATTAGGTCATGGGTGGGTTATCCCAGGAGCTGGATGGGAAAGTTAGGCTAACCTAAACCATATGTACTATGAGTTAATTTCCAAAAGGAGGAAAATTAAGGGGGTTATGATAGAATTTTAAAAGTCTGATGTGCTAAGCAAGCAAAAAAGAACAGTTTATTTGAAGACACTTTCTTAGAAAACCTTTGAAGGATGAAATCAATTTAATCAGGAAAATCATGAGAAAGCTACGTTCAAAGCCTGGTAATGACTGTCTGAAGTCTAAATGAAGAAAAATATATTTAAGTATATTAAGAAATTGTGAGACTTATAATTACTTACAGAATATCTAGGTCATAGATTCTGGTGATGTAGAAATGAAAATATGCAAAATTGTAAGGTCAAGTGTAGGAGAGGAGAAACAAGGGGGAAATTAAGAAAACATAAGACAATGCAAACATGTTGATTTTACCACGTTTCACTGTCGGGTGCTGATAAATCAAAATGGCAGATCAGATTCATTTCACGTAAGATAAATCATCTTAAGACATTAGTTAAAATTTATCTTAAAAAGTTAGAAAAAAATGGAAGGAAAGCAGACATAATGCAATTTTTAAGTAGAGATAAATAAATTGGACAATTACTGAATAATTCAGGGGAAAACAAAAAGGATTTTTTCTGAAAAAGAATTAGATAATCTTCCGGTTAACTTAAATGAGGTAAAGTACAACAGGGATCAAATACTCTAGTTTAAAAGTAAAAATAGAAAAATTCTACATGTGGAAATGAAAGAATTGCAAGAAAATCTTTAGCTGAAAAATATTAATATTAGTTGGAAAATCTAGGGAAAAGAGGGGTTTTTTTTGAAGCAGAGTCCCATTGTGTCATCTTGACTAGAGTCCTGTGGCATTATAGCTCGCAGAAACCTCAAATTTCTGGCAAATGATCCTCTTGCCTTAGTTTTTCTATTTTTGATAGAGGCAGGGTCTTCCTATTGCTCAGGCTGGTCTTGAACTCCTGAGCTCAAGCAGTCCACCTGTCTCAGCCTTCCTGAGTGTTAGGATTACAGGTGTGAGACACCATACCCAGCTGGTAAAACAGATTTTTAGGGAAAAATAAATTGGCTAAATTGGCTCAAGAATTATAAATAATAATTTACAACATAGACAAGTGACCTCTAGGCGTTAATTCATTCTCATATAAATAGAAATATATTCTCATGCCCCAGTCAAAGATATGCCTACAAAGATGAACAGTGAAATATTATTTATGATAGCTAACAGCCAGGACCAATATGCATATTAATCAATTGGGACTTGGTAAGTTAAATTATGATAATGTTATACAATAGAATTCTCGCTAATGGTTAGGTTAATTATATTTATATGTGTTGAGATGCACAAATCTCCAAGTTATGGTATTGAATACAAAACTCCAAATGTAAAAATGTTTTCGAGGCAAATGGACATTCCCTTTGTAATACAGGACACCTGTTTTTGTCCTTGTGGGATGGCATCACCAACCACCATAGACTAGGTGGCTTCAACACAGAAATTTATTTTCTCACACTTTTAGAGAAGGAGGGTCTGAGTCCAAGGTGACCACCAGTCAGGTCCTGCAGATGACCCTGGTCCTGCCTTGCAACCAGACGATGGCTTCTTGCTCTGCTCTCACGTGGCAGACAGACAGCTAGTAAGGTCCCCACCGGTGATTCTTACAAGATAACCAATCCTGTTTGAGGCTCCTGCCCTCATGCTTTCACTCAAATCTAACAATCTGCAAAAGGTCCCATCTCCAAAAGGTCCCATCTCCAAACACCATCATATTGGGGGTTATGATTTCAAAATATGAATTTAGAGAGATAAAATTCGGTTCATAAGAATAATTTATGCATATTTTTGTATGTATAGACATATATATATGTATATTTTACTTTGTATCCCTACCATAATTATCACTATATATATATATATCATTGTAAATTTCTGAAAAAACACAAAATATTGTTCACAAAGTTAATAACCTGTATTAATGTCATTTTTAATTCAGATAAACAGTTTCTGAGAAGATAAGAGATAAAATGCTGTGAGAGTTTTATTAATGTTTAAGATGACAATTTATTAAAAATTGTATTATATATTAATTTTTATTTAATTCATTATATATGTTAATATCTGTGCTAGATAAAAGAAGAACTTCAAGGTATCTGTCGTACGTAGTTTAGAACACAGAGTAATGCTTTGAAAACCTAGTTATACAAATTAAAGTGTAAGTGGCAAATCAGTAAATGAGGACTTACATTATTATTATAGCATATGTTATACACTTAATTAATTTTAAATTTAATTTTAAACTTTAATATTTCAAATTTTTCAAACCTGTGATCCATCTCCTACCACAAGTTTTTATTTTACTAACCAGTCTATTTTATAGTTGAATTAATTTCACTAAGCAGATTAGACATCTGGTTAATTAACATTAAAATATAAAATGGTGTGGTGTTTTGTTCTGTTTGGCTGCCAAGGAACCACTGTCCCTGTTCTTACTGGTGTCCTGTACTGAGGCGGGTGTTGCTCTCTGATTCTGAAACGTCTGTTGGAAGGCAACTTGGGGTGCTGTGCTCTGCCGTCAGGAGAAGAAAACCAAGCCAAACCCTGGAAGCTTCTAGCAAAACTGGGTCATTCTCCTCACTGGTCAGACACAGTAAAGAAACAAGGGATAAGTCATCAAACCACCTTAGACAATTAAGTCTGTTTCTCAGTATTTGAATCATAAGGTGAGTAATAAAGATCATATAAATCATTGAAATCTCTTCACCCATCCTGACCATGCACAGACACAGCATGAAGTTCAGTGCTGTGGGGACTCGAAAGCTCCCTTTTCCCATCAGTTTTGAGGCTAGATCTTCAGCCCTCCTTTACGCCTGGGAGCTACCTCACATTCACCCAGTAAATAGATTTTAGTTTAATCTAACTAGACCCAGCTGGCAGTGCTCATAACCAACGTGCTTGCACTCTGAGGCACAGTGCTTTGGAGCCCAATTCATAATTGCCAAGTCATGGAGGAAGCCCAAGTGCCCATCAACCCACAAATGGATCAATAAACTGTGGCATATGTACACCACGGAATACTATGCAACCTTAAAGAAAGATGGGGACTTTACCTCTTTCATGTTTACATGGATGGAGCTGGAACATGTTCTTCTTAGCAAAGTATCTCAGGAATGGAAGAAAAAGTATCCAATGTACTCAGCCCTACTATGAAACAAATTCATAGCTTTCTTATGAAAGCTATAACCCAATTATAGCCAAAGAAGAAGAGAAAAGGGGGGGGGAGAATGGGTGGAGGGAGAGTAATTGGTGGGACCACACCTATGGTGCATCTTACAAGGGTACTTGTGAAATTTACTAGGTGTAGAATATAAATGTCTTAACACAATAA